>MJUU01017970.1:198196-256620 GCA_002080025.1 Modiolus philippinarum
AAACACAAAGTAACAAAGACATCGCATGAGTAGAGCACAGAAAAGAATAAAAATAGTAATGGTGCATTACACGATACCCCGCCATGTTCCACAAAAGGAGTAGGGGCGGTAAGGGCATTATTTGGCCTGAAAAATAAATTTGGTTGAATTCACAAAATTTTCTCATTGAAATATTCTGTAGGTATGGCTTTTCAGTAAACAGTAACAGTTCTCAAATATTGATTTATGATTACTTAGTTTTTGAGTGTAGAAGAAGGGACAGAAGATTTTGTCAAAAAATGACAAATTTGACCGATTTTGACTACTTTTT
The DNA here is from genome assembly GCA_002080025.1 of Modiolus philippinarum. Classification (NCBI taxonomy): domain Eukaryota; kingdom Metazoa; phylum Mollusca; class Bivalvia; order Mytilida; family Modiolidae; genus Modiolus; species Modiolus philippinarum. Next base: position 198,507 of record MJUU01017970.1, read on the forward strand.
CTGTATAGGAAATATAGAGCACATGCAAGAACCACACAAATATCTATATGAGAGATTAAATTCATTTGTACCAATAAGTTGGTGAATTGTCTAATTGGTTCTTGAATGTGCTCTATATTTTCGGTGAGGAAAACTGAACGGAAATCTGCCAAATTCGGTATATTTCTATGAAAATTCTCAAAAGTAGCCTTTTCATGACGTCAGAACTGTACCTATTGTGATGTCATTTGTTCTAACTTTTGAATTTTTTCTGTAAATTGGATCTCAAGTTTGAAACGAACATGAAATAAAATCTTGAGGTGCAACTCAGAAATTCACTGGAATCTTAGGCCAAATCAATCCCTTATCGCACCTTGTCCTTTCAAAGTTTAAAAAGGCATAACTCCAGACCCCTGTGTACTTCTGAACCCTAAATTATACTTGGCCTGTGTTTTATGGAAAACAATTAACACACCAAATTAGAAGACAGTATATTATTTCATTCACAAGTTATCAGTTGCAAACCCTAAAATTTGCAAAATTTCAAAGTTTCAAGGGGCATAACTCCAGAACCCCTTGGACATCTGAACCAAAAATCGTACTTACCTGAGTTTTGTGGTATACAAGTTACACACCAAGTTTGAAGACAATCTATTATTCATTCACAAGTTATCAGTCGGAAACCCTAAAATTCGCAAAATATCAAAGTTTCAAGGGGCATAACTCCGGAATGTCTTTGACCTCTGAACCCGAAATCGAACTTGGCCTAAGTTTTGTGGTATACAAGTAACATATTAAGTTTGAAGACAATATATTATTTCATTCACAAGTTATCAGTCGGAAACCCTAAATTCGCAAAATTTCAAAGTTTCAAGGGCTTAACTCCAGAACCCCTTGGACCTCTGAACCAAAAATCGTACTTACCTGAGTTTTGTGGTATACAAGTTACACACCAAGTTTGAAGACAATCTATTATTCATTCACAAGTTATCAGTCGGAAACCCTAAAATTCGCAAAATATCAAAGTTTCAAGGGGCATTACTCCGGAATGTCTTTGACCTCTGAACCCGAAATCGAACTTGGCCTAAGTTTTGTGGTATACAAGTTACATATTAAGTTTGAAGACAATATATTATTTCATTCACAAGTTATCAGTCGGAAACCCTAAATTCGCAAAATTTCAAAGTTTCAAGGGGCATAACTCCAGAACCCCTTGGACCTCTGAACCTGAAATCAAACTTGGCCTGAGTTTTGTTGTATACAAGTTACATACCAAGTTTGAAGACCTTATGTTAATTCGTTCACAAGTTATCAGTCGGAAACCTTCGGGGGACAGATGGACGGACGGACACACGGACACACGACTTGGGTATCACATAATACCTCGCCACTACATGTGGCAGGGTATAAAAATGGGGGCACTTGTACTGATGAACAACACAGACTCAAAAAAACATGGGCGAGTATTATAATCATCTCCTGTTTATCATAAGACATCTGCCTTAACTTGTTAAAGGAAAAGATCAGTTGTCATCTAGGAAACAGATATAACATAGTGGTCCATGTGATTGTGATGTTGACGGTAAAACTTCTGTAGTGATGACTTCATGATATGGGTAACATACCCTTGTTTAAGTGGCCTATTTGTAAGCAAAAGAGCTCTATCAAGGAAGTCGATGTATGGACCACAGGCTCTTGATTAGCAAATGAGCTAGGAGATGTTAACTCCATATGAGTTATGAAATGTTAACTCCATATGAGTTATGAAATGTTAACTCCATATGAGTAAGGGGATGTTAACTCCATATGAGTTAGGAGACGTTAACTCCATATGAGTTAGGAGATATTAACTCCATATGCTGGCACGGTTAGAATGTTACTACAAAGAAAAGAGAAGTTGACTTTTGGTCACCTTTATCATCCAGCTAAGGAATGACAAAGATGTGGATGAGATGAAGAAAATACCAGAAGTGAGGGTTGTTTAGTGCTCTATAACAGAAGCTGATATTAAGGATTGGACATGTCTATTATCTTTATTTTAAAGAACTGGATGTTGTACTGTACGAGTTTAGGATATAATTCAAGTTAATGTTGTATAATTACCCATGGTTTAGAAATAGCCTCTTCATAATCAAACAGATAGAAGTTTCTGATAATCTCTAATGAACCTCCAACATCATTTTCCATTATATCTTTTACTTTTGTACTCTTTTCTCTCAATCTGTTGGTAGCAGCATGGATCTGATGTAAAAATGCATCTAAAAAAGAACAATATTAATAAACAGCTGCGCCAAGTGGCATGATACGCCCGTCGTCACCCATTGAAAACTTTAAGTGTTTAAAGAATGTGGTTCTCAATTTTGAATACACCTATAACTGCCCAATAAAGCATGATATCTCTTTAATAAATCAATCTGCAAAGTTTGAAGTGAGCTGATCAAACTATTAATCAGTTAGAGTGCATTATGTATAAAATTGCCTTAAATTTGAAAAATAAAGTCCCATAACTCTTCCAAGAAAAATCAAAATTTCACGAAAAGTATACAGACCATGAAACCATCATATCCAATACCTGTACAAAGTTTGAAGTGAACTAGCCATAGGTTTGTCAAGTTAGAACACAACATGTGAAAAATTGCCTTAAAATTCATAAATAAACTTCCATAACTCTTTCAAGAAAAATCAAAATTTCACGAAAAAGTATAAAGATCATGAGGCCATCATACCCAATATCTTTCCAAAGTTTGAAGTGAATTGGTCAAAGATTTGTCAAGTTAGAGTGTGACATGTAAAAAAATGCCTAAAAATTGACAATTAAAGTCCCATAACTTCTACAAGAAAAATTGAATTTTCACGAAAAAGTATACAGATCGTGAGTCCATCATACCCAATTCCTCTACAAAGTTTGAAGTGAATCGACCAATGGGTTGTCTAGTTAGAGCGCGACATATAAAAAATTGCCTTAAGTCCAAGAACTCCAACAAGAAAAATAGAATTTTCACGAAAAAGTATACAGATTGTGAGTCCATCATACCCAATACCTCTACAAAGTTTGAAGTGAATCGACCAAAGGGTTGTTGAGTTAGAGCGCGACATGTAAAAAATTGCCTTAAAATTGACGAATAAAGTCCCATAACTCCTACAACAAAAATCGAATTTTCACGAAAAAGTATACAGTTTGTGAGTCCATCATACCCAATACCTCTACAAAGTTTGAAGTGAATCAACCAAAGAGTTGTCGACTTAGAGCGCGACATGTAAAAAATTGCCTTAAAATTGACGAATAAAGTCCCATAACTCCTACAACAAAAATGGAATTTTCACAAAAAAGTATACAGATTGTGAAGCCATCATACCCAATACCTCTACAAAGTTTGAAATGAATCGACCAAAGGGTTGTTGAGTTAGAGAGCGACATGTAAAAAATTGCCTTAAAATTGACGAATAAAGTCCAATAACTCCTACAAGAAAAATCAAATTTTCCCGAAAAAGTATACAGATCGTGAGGCCATCATACCGAATACCTCTGCATAGTTTGAAGTGAATTGGCAAAATGGTTATCAAGTTAGAGCGCGACATATGAAACGGACGGACAGACGGACGGATGGACGGACGGACAATCGGACAATCGGACATGGGTATACCATAATACGTCCGTCATTAGACGGGCGTATAAAAACATGTAAATTTTTCATGATGTTGAAATAAAACTACTATTTTCATATGAAAAAGTACTGTAAAAGTACAATCATTTGTGGGGTTCCAATTTTCGTTGATTTTGTGGTTGATTAAAACCATTCAATATAAAACCCAAAGAAAGACAGATATTTAATTGCAATGGAAACAACACAAATTCAGAAACCGACTGAATACATTTTACTAAAATTTTTACTGCAAACCTGGCTGACAAAATCTTGACAATTAACGTACCAATATTCATGCTGTTCCAAGCTAGAGTTGTCAACCCTGGATGTAATTGATCTTCGACGTACTTTTTATGAGGTTTGAATAAATCCTGTAGTGATTCTGGAATACACCTACACACCTCCTTATACTCATTCAGAACTAATTCCAAGTGACTCTTGTAATTTTTAAAGCGCGACTCTTGCTGCATAATGGCAGTAGCTGAGTCTGGTATCTGAATTCCCAATCGTGTCAACCACTTGGCTTCATGAATAAGTTCAAGAACTCTAAAACAGTAATAAAAAGCCTCATTATATATACACAACATCACTATGTAATGACTTAAAGATACAAATGAAGTAAACAACAGATTCTGATGAAGATAAAAGAAGTGTTGTAGCAGGCATTTTGGAATTCACTCAAGAAATCATGAAAATTCCTCATCATTTTAATATAAATACAAAAAATACCAAAGCTGCATAAAAACAGTTAATTTCGTTATGCTGTACACATGTTTCAGAAGTAACCTCATAAAAACAGTTAATTTCGTTATGCTGTACACGTGTTTCAGAAGTAACCTCCCCCTAGCAAAATAAGTTTTCCAAACAGTAAAATATTCTGTAAACTAAACTAAATATAAATATTGCTTTTTCCTTAAATGGATGTTTTCCGTGTAAGACAGCCCATAGAAGACAGGCTCACGTGAAGCTGTCTTACACAGGTAAACGTCCAATCCAACATTGCGATTTGTTCGATGTCACAATTGTTGCCACAATAAACTCCATGGATGATTTGACGTCACAATTTAGAACTCTACAAGAAATGGCAAGATTTACTTTCTTTTGGGTTAGTTGTTGTATTTTACGGAAGAAATAGGTTCTTATATTCGAACAAAATTAAAGATCCAGATATCTTCCACTTGTGTGAGAAATTCTACGTCTTTTACCCTTGTTTCACTTAGGAAAAGACAGAATTTCTCACACACGTGGAAGATATCCCTTATCTTTAATATTGTCTTGTATAAGAACCTGTTATTCTTTGATTTCATATTTATGTACTAGTAACTTATGTAGAGGCTAAATCAGGATTTAAAGACTTCTTACAGGCTTTGACAAAGTTGCACACCCCAACTTACAAAAATCCGGAATCAGGCCATTGAAAATGTGGAATCCATAGAAATCTTTTAGGCCCATGTTAGAAAGGTACTGATACAAAGAAAAAATACATGTATCGGTTTGCCTTATTTTAACAAGTATACTTTGCTTTGAAGAATGTTTTATATATGATGAACTACTGATTTTGCCTGAACATTTTATTCCTATCAGTCTGTTGACACAAAGTCATGTCGTTCAATGTCATTTAAATTGCCATGTCCAATGCAGATATCAGAAAACAAATGTTGCTCCATGCATGGTATTCATCCACATTGGATTTTACAGTTACAAATTGATATCTTTCCATTGTACTCCGCTTCGATTTTTTGTAAAACACAGCATTTCTTAGCTCCAACATGATACACTTGCGTTTCATACTAAATAAAACCAAACATTGTTTGCTTCCATTTCAGTTATTAATCCAGTTTCTACAAATGTCGAATTTAAAACTTCATATTACTGATACACGACTTACATTAAAGCTAAATTACTTTCAGCAAATGAAGCATCATTTTTGATCTGTGCCTGCAATTTATTCAAAGCTAATTTCAACATTTTCTTAGTCAATTTATTATCTTTTAAATGAAGGGTAAATCAGAGAGGACAGGCTAAGTGAAAGACTAACTCTAAATCCACATTTTACATACTTATCATCTGTATTGACAATTATTTCTCCAGTGACTGGATGATTGACAAACAAAGTGGCTCTCAGTCCCGTCTTGGCATGTTCTATACGATTTTTCCACTGAGCAAACCACAGACTTTCAAATGTCACTAATGCAGTAGCCAATCTGTTGTATATTTTCACTATTCTACTGAAATCTCCTAGCTGATTGATAGCTTTGTTATCTCGGAAAACTTTCATTGGATCCTCAATCCTTTTTAAAAGTTGTCGAGACCAATGTATGGCACCAGCTGCTGGAGGAGCATTTCTGACCATCAGAGGACTTTCCTACAAAAAAATATCCAAAANAAAAAAAAGTCAACAAGAAATAAGACACATGAGGAAATAACTATATTACAGTGCTATAGTCAGTGTCAGTAGAAATTTATAATAGGAGTTGATGCTTTTTGAACATATCATTTACATAGCAAAGGAATAGCAAAGGTCCTAGAATGCTTCCTTGCAGAATGCCACATTTAATTTCTTTATTTTCAGATTCACTTCCATTAATGTTTACAAGTTGATCTCTCGCTGTCAAAAAAGATTGAAACAATTTGATAATTTTTACGTCCATTACTTTAAAGTTTTTCGCACTGAGTGAAAATGTCATATGCCTTCTGCAAATCTATCATTACCATTCCAGTAAAATCAACAAATGAATAAGACAATTATAGGTAAAGACAATTATAGGTACAGAAAGAAATTTAAAAGCCTGATTGAAACTCATATAGTAAATTATTGCCAACTAAATATTGTTGTCATTGTTTATATACATATTTATCAAGGATTCCAGAAAAAATGTATAAAATGCTAGTGGGTCCATAATAATATACAAAATGTATGCTTATTTAAGGGTACTGCAGACATTACTTGTGTTTCTGTCACAATAGTAACAAGATTTGTCCCAAAATTTTTACCTTTCGATAATATAAAATACCAAATAATAATGAATACTGGCCGAGTACCCATTCTCGCCAGGTATCCAATCTCGCCATTCACAACTTTTTTGCTTACTAAAAATGGTCAGCTAAAATTTTATCTATTGTTTGAAATAAACTTTCAATAGCAATTCAACTTTACAGGGAACCAAATTTTCACCGAAAAATCTAAAAACACTTAGTAAAAAAGGCAAGTGGCATGATAGGGTACCTACCGAGAATGGGCTCTCAGCCTCTGCACTAAATTTTCCCTTCAATAATTTACCTTGTGTGTTTCATAAATTTTATGAACTTCTTCCAAATCTGTTTCATACCAATTAAATATTTCCACAAATTTCTCTGCAATGGTAGTTCTGATCCCTGGTCTACCCTGTACAGGGCCAAATCTAGGAAAAAATGTATATCTACATGTTCAGAAATCATCACATCTTTATCATCATTGTCATCTATCACAGAAAATAAAATTGGTTTAAAAGTGGTTTTATGCATTTGAAACATCTTGTAAATTTTGGATTTCCTATGTTTGGGTTCTAGTGCTGCTGATGAGGAATTAACTTCCGAAATGGCAATACAGCTCATTAAAATTATTGTAGTTTGTTTTATGGTATTATGTTCATTTACTCCATATCCTTTCGTAAAATATTACAATGATTTAATCTAAGGAAGAATTAGCACTTAAGGCTTTTGCATTTAAACATCCCATAGTCAATAGCTAAATTGTATATTTCAATTTTTTTTTCTCTTCGTGGATATAAAATTAAGTGGCCTGTTTGCATCAATCAAAATTAAAGTCCTTATTTTCCATAATGTTGATACATGGACCTAAATAGACAATTTTGCCAAATTCACTGAAACCGAAAAAATAGGTCAAGATGACATAATTCTAGTATGGATGTTGGACCACAGAATCTATGTTTGCTATATCTCGCCATCTCAGGTGTCAGAGACAAAAAGTAATTATGCTCAATACTAGAATGAAAACTAGAGAATGTGTCTATAAGACACAGATGCCCCACCAATAAATTTATCGCAACAGGTAACCTAAGCCAATCATTAATAAAAATTAGTTCCCAGTTCCAATTGTAATGGAATTATCAAGAAGTAATGTAACAGATGAATATTCAATAACTATTTGTTTAGTATGCACATTAACAAAAATAACCAAACTTAAGTCGCAGAAGTATTAAATATTGGTCAGGTCAGAACATTTTCTGTTAATAAATGGGACTAATACAAAAATTTAACAAAGTCATTCAAGCATAAAATGTAGGTCAATGTCAAAGAATTGTCCAAGAATTCAGTGGTTATCACCAAGATGAGTCATTTCATGAAACATCAAAATGATATGTTGTGCAGTTGTTTAGAAATGGATTTATAACACAAAATTTACTGAAGCATATAATGGAGGTCAAAGACACTTAGTTGTCCTTAATTTGGATAGTACTAAACAAGGTGATTTATTTGATGCAACAGCATTATGATAGCAAGTCTAGTTGTTAAGAAATGGACCTAAACACAAAATTTAATAAAAGTCACTCAAGTGTAAAATATAGGTCAAAGTCACTTAATTCTTAGTGATATGGGTAGTACTCCTCAAGGTGATACATTAGATGGGAAATCATTATGGTACGATGTGTAGTTGTTGAGAAATGGACCTAAACGCAAAATTTAACAAAAGTCACTCAAGCGTCAAATATAGGTCAAAGCCACTAAATTCTTAGTGATATGGGTAGTACTCATCAAGGCAAATAAATTGATGACACATCATTGTGGTATAGTGTACAGTTGTTGAGAAATGAACTTAAACGCAAAATTTAACAAAAGTCACTCAAGCATAAAATGTAGGTCATGGATCCCTAATTGTTGGTGAATCTGGTAGTACTGATCAAGGTGCATATTCAGATGTAATATTATCTAAATATTACAAGAGGTTACCAAAATATGGACCTTAAAGCAAAACTTTACATCGGGACATACGGACGTATGTACGGCCGTACCTATGGATGTACAGACTACGGACAAAGGTAAATCTATATGCCCCTTCCACTTCATGGCAGGGATAGAAATTCAATTTGCAAGAAAAAAGTGTGTTTTTTTTATATTCACTTGTTTATATCTATTGACATTCAGGTAGTTGGGGTGTCTTAGTTTCTGACATAAGAACTTTTTTTAACATTTGTACAATGAAACCTTGAGCAATATGCTATAAAAACATGCAAAAAAATTTGGGGGTCATGGTTATGTCAAAAAAGATATAGAGTTCTAAAGATTGGTCAAATTTGGTGTTTTCACAATATATTTACAATAGAACTATATGGGAAATAGCCCTATACCACAATTCAGGGGCATATTTTTTCTATAAGAAGACATACAAATTTTTCCAAACTTTGTATATTTATTGGTACAATATAGAACTTCGATTTAAAAACATAAAAAGGATATGTCACAGACCTTTTGAAAAAAGTTATTTCATTAAACATGAAGTATTTGTTAGTTTTTCAAGAAAGGGGAGATGATTCAATAAAGGTAATTTGAGACCCCAAAATAAAAAAAACCCCATATTTTTGGAAAAATTATAATAAATGTGTTTTGTTAAAATGCTTTTGACAAATACAAAAAAGAACTGGGATCAACTACCCTATTTTTTTTTTATTAAGTTTAGAAAATTTGACCTATTGCATAGTATTTCAGTATAGAATGATCTCCCTTTGATAAAACTTTTTGAATTTGTGGCAAATATGTAATATTATTCGAACAAACTTTACTTATTGTTCATTTTTATTTCAATTATTGTATTAAAGACATACAAAATCATTAAGACAACATTCTCACTGAATTATTGAATTTTTGCTTAGATGAGCAAAAAAGATGCTCAGTTTTAGACACCCAAACTACCTTAAGCTTGTATTTCAGAATAGTAGGAACACATCTTCAAGTTGATTTTTGTTAAAAGATACCTCTTCAAGATGAGACAATTGTATCTTTATTAGAAATGGCAAAAGACATTTGTGCTTTCTTAAAAGGACATTTGCTCTTTTTTCAAAGAGAACATTTGCGCTTTTTTAAAAGAAATTTGCGCTTGTTTAAATGGATATTTGCTTTTTTTCAAAGAGAACATTTGCACTTTTTTAAATGGACATTTGTGCTTTTTTAAATAGATATTTGCTCTTTTTTAAAGGACATTTGCACTTTTTTTAAATAGATATTTGCTCTTTTTTACAGGACATTTGCGCTTCATGTGTTGTATGTATGTTTATATCTTTCCTCCTTTTTAATGAAGTTGGAGTCATCTAAAATATATGAACACAAGCACTTTGATATATCCAAATGCATATACAGTGTAAAGCCTTACACCTTAAGTGAAAGCTAAAACCACAGCCTCTGTAATCAAGCACCTCTGCCCCTCCATAAGACATCAATCATCCAATATTGGGACCTCTGCACCTCCGTAAGACATCAATCACCCAATATTGGGACCTCTACACCTCCGTAAGACATCAATCACCCAATATTGGGACCTCTGCACCTCCGTAAGACATCAATCACCCAATATTTGGACCTCTACACCTCCGTAAGACATCAATCACCCAATATTGGTACCTCTGCACCTCCGTAAGACATCAATCACCCAATATTTGGACCTCTGCACCTCCATAAGACATAAATCACCCAATATTGGGTTGGGACCCCTGCACCTCCGTAAGACATCAATATCCCAATATTGGGACCTCTGCACCTCCCTAAGACATCAATATCCCAATATTGGGACCTCTGCACCTCAGTAAGACATCAATCACCCAATATTGGGACCTCTGCACCTCAGTAAGACAATCATGATAGGCTTAGGGATGAGACCAGTTTGTTTAGAGTTAAGCTTGTAATATACCTACCTTGTAATAATGTCTAGTCCCTGCTGTGTCTTCATCTTTCTCAGGAAAATAACATACAAATAAGCAGATAAAAATTTCTCTTGATCTTGTAAGATTTCAGCAAAGTTGTTGTAGTACATATCAAACCTGTCTCTATCCTACAAAATACACCTGGTAAGTAAGTATTGGAAACATTGGTGAAAATAAAAAAGGGAGAGACAAAAACAACTTATTGTGTATGCAGTGCACCCTCGTTATATCGCCACCTTTGGGACCAGAGAAAATATTGGCAATAAGTGAGGGAGGCGATATATCCGGGAATAAATAACATAGAAACTACGAAAATTTTTGAAAAATGTACCTTGAAAATGGTTGGCATAATATGGGGATGGCCGTTAAAGAGGGGTGGTATAACGAGGAAGCACTGGACTCACATTCATGAAAATGATATTCTTTTTTCAATAGGTCTGAAAGGCTTGTTTCATTTTACTTCAAGTTACATAGTAGATTATCATAGAGGCTTACTAAAAATAATGGGGAGGATAGAATGCTTTTAGTTTTTATTCTGTCCCTCCTTTAAATCATTTGAGAATCTGACAAACATTGACCCCTTTATTGGCCATTTAACCATAGCTGATAAAATTTGTGTAAAACGATGTCTTTCCACTTCTGAAGACGACTTTTTCACGGGAATGAAAGTGAAAATAAAACTGAAGTCGTAAATTTGAAAATTAGAGAAAGAAATGGGGGGAAGGATCTTGGAGGGGTGGGAGGGGATGAGAATCTACAAATTAACTTGATTTAGCCTTACAGGTACATTAAATTGTACCTTCATTTTTATACAAATATAAGATGTTATCACTGAACCTCAGACTATGGTGAGAAATGTTTTAAAAATCCTTGTATAGATGCTTTCAGAAATTAGTGATTACAGAGTTATCAGACTTGACCACCAGGTGCCGCATAGTCGTCCACCATTAAGAGGGTGTAGACTCGGTTTTTACCGTTTGAACGTTTATGGTCATTTGTCATGATTAAATTAATAAAAAATAGAATTTTAACATTTTTTTTCAAACAGATATCTGCAAGAATATACATGTTCAAATAATTTTTTTTTATAAACAAATTATAAAATGCAGCTAATATGAAAATCAAGGTAAATTTTTTACCATAACTTTTGATTGTGTATTCATAATTCAGCAATTCATGCTTCCGTCCAGGTGACAATAAACGGTTGTGCCCAGGTAGATTATTACACCTGGAGGCATGACACATGTCCTTTAATATACTGATCAGTTCATTGTTTAAACCAGTTTAATTAATCTTGTGACCCTTTGATTGCTTCCACAAAGAAATGAAGGCAATGGATTTGAAAATAAAAATCTGATGTACCACGTGTTTTGAAATTAAATTTCACAAATAATTTATTTCTACGCATAAATAGAACAGTTCTATCCCAACATCACACAAAACCACTTTCCAGTTGGACTGCTCCTTTCTAGCATAAACATTATGGATATCACTTCTTGGTCGGAGGAAGGTAACTCAGGCCAAAATCAAAATTTGGTTAATAGTCAATATTTTCATTGCATAAACCAATTTATCCCCAAAATATAGTTTGAACCCAATCTCATAAGAAATTAAAGAAACACGAGTTATAAAATAAAGGAATTAAATAGCAGTTGCGATATGTTATTTGAATTTTGACAAGTTAGACGCTATCCATTAACTCAAATCTCAAATTGTGCATTTTAATCTTTTTTTTTTCCTTCAGTTCGCGTGTTTTTATAGGTGTGAAATTGTTTTGTTTCATGTAACAGTTTTTATTTTTATTCTTGCAGAATGACATCCCCGTGCATTATTTAAATTAAAAAAAAACGCAGTTCAACTATATATTTGATGTCATTATTTTGCCGATTTGCTGGTTTTTTCCTACTAAAAATAACATTACCAGAGACTATTTGAATTAAATACTACTTTGTTTTTTTTTAAACTTTATTAACTCAAACAAAATGTTTCAGAAAAATGTCTAAATTTATTATCATTTTTTAAAATTATTCTGGTTAGCTGAATAAAAGTCCATTTCTTCATTCTCCGCAAAATTTTAAAGAGCTTGTATATGCACCTTAAAATCCTTCATAAAAATATTAATATCCAAACTTTTGGAAAATCTATCAAGAATTCTTCAAATATTAATTTCTGAAATATAAATGATTAATTTATTAATCTAAATTACTTGTGAATTTAATTTCTTTTCCTTCTAAACAAAGTTCAGTTTTCTTAATCAACTTGTAAAATATTGAACTTCTCTGCTTAATTAACATTTATTTGTAATATATTAAAATATATTAAGCGGTTTCTTTGATGTCATAATAACTGTTTTATCACTTAGATAAGTTTTCATCACTTTCTCAACAGGTGTTATTGGAGTAATTAACGATTGAAGTATGACACCTGTATAATTAAACCTTATAGGGATAGATCGGCAAACGCCGAGGTGTTACGAAGGTTACACCCTTCCGGTAACAAGTTCATTCGGAAGTCGGCAATGGCGGAACCCGTGAATTTGTGAATAAAAAGGTCTATTGTATGACAAAACTTAAATATACCAACCCTATTTCAAAACCTTGTACAATGAACCTTAAAACTCAGACATACGGACAATGGGTTGCTCTTAGCTTTATATAGTAATGGAGGAAATAAAATTTAAGTGGAAATATCTATACTGACCCTATTTTAAAACCTTGAACTATGAACCTTAAAAGTGAACAAAACATAAAACAGAACATCAAACAAATTATCATTACAAACATCAGCTTAAAGAAACAAAGGCAAATGATAACTCGAAAAACTATCAACATAAAAAATATATATCAAATTCTCATGATTTCTAAGTTTATTAGGCCATTCAAAATAAATCATGTGCTTCTCAAGCCTTTTTTATCTTAAATTTGGTGTGGGTGGGCATTTTTTTGTTGTTGTTTTTTTCATGATTTCTTGGATGTCAGCAAAACTTAATTATTTAAATTTGATGTCACTAATGTCACTAATTTTTTAATACATTGTATGTATGAGCTTAATTCCAAAGATATCTCAACATACACGTCAGTTTTTGATAAGACTTTAAGCTTTAAGTTAATCTTATTAATTTTTTTTTTATTTCCAAAGAAAAAAAGTTTGATGCGGCTACCTTTTGGCAGATGGGGGGCGGGGCTTGAGAAACAATTTTTTTTTTTTTGAATGGCCTTATTGAGGAAATTATCAAACTGTTCATTAAAAATTTGAGAAAGAAAAGTGGTTCATGAGAGTCTGCATTTAAAAATAGCATATTTACATCATCACCATCATCATTGTTGTCAGATTTCTGGATTGAGTGTCTATTATTAAAAAACTTGTTGATGCTGTCTCCATAGAAATGCTGATGAAAATATTCCATTAAATACAGTTATTCCATGGGTTATTTTACTAATTGATTATATGGACAAATACTATGACAGAAGGCAAAGACATAGAAAGCAGCCACAGTCTGCAAAGCCCACCTCGTGGGGCACTATTGTTATATGTTAAGCATATCAGTAAACAGGAATGAACTATGATCATTCTATTGGTCATACATAGCTTCCAAAGCATGCATTGCTGTTGTCATCCCAAAATGCATCGTACTTACCAATATGCTTGGTGTAGGAAATGTCAGCAAGCGGGAATAGACTTTAATTATATACATTGTAACTAACCAAGTAGCTCATGAGTAAAATGAAGGTCATAGGACATGTCAGTAAGCGGGAATGGACTTCAACCATTCTAGCTCACTAGGTCACTCAATGTAGGTCACAGACAGCATCCAAAGCATGCATTGTTGTCATCCCAAAACACATCATAAATACGAATATGGTTGATGTGGGACATGTCAGTAAGCAGGAATGGACTTAACTATTTTTCCTGACCAGATGCCAACATCAATGCAGACGCTGAGGCAGACGCTAGGGGTATCATATAACCGCCCTTACTTCCTTAGATAAACTTAAAATCAGTATTAAAAACAATAAAGTGGATTTATACCCACATTCAAGTCTTACTATATGTTATGTAAAATTGGTTTTTAGTTTATACAAGGATAGTTTCTTATCTCCCTTTTTCACTTTTCATTTTACTGATTTGTACATAATAACAATTTCACTGTTTTTGTTTTTAATTATATGTCATGTGACATTAATCTGATATTCATGTACCAAAATTTTATTTCAACTGTATTCATGTTTCATATTTCTTCAGTGGTGTTAACAACTAAAAGTTTTGGTATCCAAATAAAACAAGCCAACAATCTTAAACACAAATGAATTTTTTCAGCATAGCACCCAAGACAAAACAACTAAATTGTGTTAAATTCTACCTTAGATTCCACATCCAGCATGGTTTTAGTTGTGACATTCTCAGACATAGCTTTTGTCATCTGTTCAAGGTGGTCTAATATAATGGCTGAAATACTGGGTCCATCTTCTTCTTCATCTTCTGGATAATACTTCCCTGAAACATGATTCTTTAACTTTAATGATTTCCACTGGTATAGACCAAAAGATTATAATTCAAATTGCCTTAATGGGTTACAGTTAAACATCAGTATTAGTTAAGAGGAATTAGTATCCTGTTAGAACTGTAGTGTAAAACGAAATATTGAAAATTGTTAACAATCAAAGTATCAGCAAACAGGAAGTAGTACCCTGTATGACCTAAAAATTGTCAAGTGCCGCATCTACACGCAGGCCAGGCCTTTAAAACAGAGTTTTAAATTCAAGTCCATTTTCATTTACTTACCAGCAGCCATTTTCACAAAAATCTTGCGACAAAAATTAGTTGTAAGTCTTTAACATTTCATATTGACTTACGATTAAAATTTGTCGTGAGATTTTTTGTCTAAAAGTGCTGCAGATATTTTGCAATTAAAGATTGTAACTTTTGCCATTGTGTTATCTGATTTTTTCTATACTGGATCCGCTTTGACCTTGGTCAATTGTTAAATGCCTAGTTCTCAATCAGTTTTAAAAATAACTCATTTTCAATTTTCTTCTCAGCTGTCGCTGATTAATTACTGCTAATCACTTTTACTTTTACCATATATACTAATAGTTAAATGTTAGGTAGTCTGAATGGTCACGGCTGAGTAGCTGTAGCTTTAAATCACCAGGTAAGTCCACTGAAAAGAAATCGATGAAGTTGTTTTTGTGATCCGCCATAAATATCCATTTACAATTTCATTACAAATATTGTAAATACATTAGGTAAGAACTTAACATTCATAATTTAATGAAATCTTTGGTTGCTCAAGCATGCTAAAGAACATTTGGAAATATTTTGACTACTGAAAGCCAAAACAGTCAGAAGGAATGCGGTGGTTCAAAACATTATACAGTTTAAGTAAAATGCCAATATACTAAATCTACTAAAGTTCCCATACAGAGCCGGTTACAAAAGTTCCAATAGAGTGTCAAGGGTAAGTTAGCAAAGTTCCAAAGAGTCAAGATCAAGCTACCAAAGTTTCCAAACAGAGTTAAGAGTTAGCTACCAAAGTACCCAAACTGACTAATGGTCAAGCTACCAAAGTTCGCAAACAGAGTAAAGGGCTAGCCTAGCAACCAAAGTTACCAAACTGAGTCATTGTCAAGCTACCAAAGTTCCTAAACAGAGTTAAGGGCTACCTACCAAAGTACCCAAACTGAGTCATGGTCAAGCTACAAAAGTTCGCAAACAGAGTTAAGGGCTAACTACCAAAGTACCTAAACTGAGTCATGGTCAAGCTACCAAAGTTCGAAAACAGAGTTAAGGGCTAACTACCAAAGATCCCAAACTGAGTCATGGTAAAGCTACCAAAGTTACCCTACAGAGTTAAGTTTTGCTCACTTAAAACAGCCAGTTGTTCATCACTAAGACCTTGAGTATTCCCAGAGGTATCAAATACTTCATCAGTCTGGTTTGGTACTGTTTCTTTCTTCTCCTCGGCTTTGGACCCCTCAGAATTAGGACTATCTTCATCTTCAGCTATGGTCCCTAAACTCCTCTCTGGAGAATTTTCGGCCAGTAGTTCAGCTTCATGTTCAGCAGCTTCCCTCTCTTGAAAAACATTAAACAGAAATGTACAATTTGTCTTTTTTTAAATAAACGTTTGCCAAAAAACATACTTCTGAATATTTACAAGATCTATAAGTTTAAAAGCTCAATAAAACTACAGAGCATCTCTCTCATGTGTAAAGTTCTTTCCTTTGCTAGTATCTTCACTTCTTTAGGCATTTTTAGTTATTTGTTTCCCTGTCAGCTTTTCACTGTTTTTGGTCTTCCGAATTTTTGCTTTTTTTTCTACACTGAAGACAAGCTGTTGAAATGACTATAAAAGTTTGTCCCTAACTGACTCTGACACTGGTTTCAGCAGCTTAAGATTAAGTACATGTATTTTATCATACTGACCAACTGAATTTTATCAGCACTGAAGAGACAACATTTCAAACTGCAGATTCAATCGTTTTTTGTTTTGTATATCAATTGCAAAAGTTAAATAAATATAAAAGCAGAAATCAAGTTTTCATAGTGCATACTCATTTCCTTTCCAAACCAAGGAATGACTAACCCCGGGGGGTAACTTCCTATATACTGGTATACGAGGACATACGGCAAATTTGGGTGTTTATTTTACAAATTTTTGTATTAATTTGATGTTCATTTTTCCCCTTACATAATTATTTGAGTCAATTTTCAACAAATCTGGTATTAATTTGAGTTGTCTTTTCATATTGCGAAAAGATTTATTTAAAAAATATATCAATTTTATTAATTGAAGATGCCATATTTAAGAATTACCCCTTTCTCTTCTAATCATACAATAAATTTACACTATAAATTGGTTTATCCATGGATGTCATACATTAAAGCAGTATTTATCCGGGTATGGATTTCGATCATAATCTAGTATTAATTTGGATACAATCTTTGGACCCCAAAAAATATGAGAGTTTCCCCCATCCCCCCCCATGCAGTGTACAGTGACTGAGATCTGAATTCTTCAGCAAATTTTGATGTAAGTCAATCAAGCAGAAAATATAGGTCAAAGTGACCTAATTTTGCCTGGATGCTGACCTTCTATCAGAGATGCATGCATATGCAAGGTTACATGATTCTACAATGTATAGTGACTGAGATCTGAACCCCGACCTAAACTTAAATGTCAGTCGTTCAGGCGGAAAATATAGGTCAAAGTGACCTAATTTTGCCTGGATGCTGACCTACCATCAGAGATCCATGCATATGAAAGGTTACATGATCCTAACATGTATAGTGACTGAGATCTGAACTCGGACATAAACTTGAATGTAAGTCGTTCAAGCAGAAAATATAGGTCAAAGTGACCTAATTTTGCCTGGATGCTGATCTACTATCAGAGATGCATGCATATGGAAGGTTACATGATCCTACCATGTATAGTGACTGAGATCTGAACTCGGACGTAACTTGAATGTTAGTTGTACAAGCGGAAAATATAGGTCAAAGTGAC
Organism: Modiolus philippinarum; assembly: GCA_002080025.1. Lineage (NCBI taxonomy): Eukaryota > Metazoa > Mollusca > Bivalvia > Mytilida > Modiolidae > Modiolus > Modiolus philippinarum. The sequence goes on from MJUU01017970.1 coordinate 216,551, forward strand.
CTAATTTTACCTATATGCTGACCTACCATCAGAGATGCATGCATATGCAAGATAACATGATCCTACCATGTATAGTGACTGATATCTAAACAACTTGAATGTAAGTCGTTCAAGCGGAAAATATAGGTCAAAGAGACCTAATTTTCTTAGAAGCTGTGAGATAGCTCAAGATGCATCTGTATGCAAAGTTTGATGATCCTACCTTTCATCGTTACCAAGATATATACCTAAATGCAGACGCAGACGTAGACGTGGATGTGGACGCGGACGCCGGGGGTACTCCAATAGTCCCCCTCAACTTCGTTGAAGCGAACTTATGATAAATTAGGGAAAAATTGGAATTATTTTTATTTAAAATAATTTGGGAATACAATAATAAAGTTGTACTGAATATTGTGTAAAAATTTCATTGATATTGATATTAAATATAACATGGATAATTTGAGAAAGTTATTGAAGTTCATAAAAAAGTTTAACATTTGGGTTAACCAAATGCTAACAACGACGATGACAGAATCTGTGGTCGCTATGTCTCACCTGTGTGACATTTGTCACAGGCAAAACAAAAATATTGCTCCTGAATATGGGAATTAAACATACCTAATGCTTTCCTAGCTTCCTGTTGTCTCTTACGGTACTTATATTCATCCTTCTCTGTCTCGTCTTCAAACACGAAGTCGTCTTTTCTAAGTCTTGGCATACCAGCAGTCAATGACACCATCCTGAGATAAAATCAAACATACATATAACTATTTGTAATTAAGAAGTCCTTCGAAAGCAGCTTAAAGCATCTGTTTAAAGTAAGTGAGAACCGAACCATCAGTCAAAAGGACGAACAATCCATGGACAAAGGCAACATCAGAAACACCAAGAAACAAGGACACAACTTTAAATCACATAAAAATAACATTTTTATTAGATTCTCAAATTTATGTATATATATATATATATATATATGGATTTTCATATCAATGCAGATTTCATTTCTGTTGTGTCACAATTTTTATTAAAGAGGCCCTCAACAGGGTTTAATCTCCGAAAAAAAACAAAAAAAGCTTTCAAATAGTAATTAGAGAAATAAAATCTATCATTTACAAGTCATTAAAGTTCGCCCTTATATCAGAAGTTTTAATTGTTAACCAACTGTTCAACAGTAGAACTATGATAACTCACGACTTGAAAGAAAAAATACTATACACATAGCCTAACTTGTTACTGTAAAAAGCCACATATTATCTGTATTTGTAGATAATCCAAATAGTCTTTTTGACCTTTAATATGCAGGAAAAAAACAATTTGTATGTAAGATGCGCTAGGACTTTGACTGACAAAGTATAAGTAGCGATCTGCAGCAAGATCGTAGTTATTTGGTACCTGTAAATTGGTATTTACATAGTATATCAACTGATCAAGTCTTTATTTACTTTATCTGAAGCTTTCTAAGAAGTATTTGATGTGAAAAGAGGTAAAAAATAACAAACTTTTTAGAAAAATAACATTGTTTTCATCGCTTAGGAAGTTCAAGTGCAATCATAAATTGTGAACAAGTTTGTTGTGGTCTGTCATATTCTGTGTTTATTTTACTTTCAGAGTCTTGCAAGCCTTGGTTGAGGGAAAACATTGAAGGACACTTAAACCTGTATTTTTACATCTCTATTGAGTTGAATAATTTCTGTCAATCTAGTATAAATAGCTTATTGTTAGCTATATCCACACTTTACTAATCACTTAAGTAGTTGACGACATCCTAAAAGTTATGGCAGTATGATATTCGTGGTGGTGACATGATAATAGCAATTTTTGATGGAAAGACATTTTCTTTTTACATGTATAACTACAAGGAGTTTTTCAATTCAAAACATTAAGCCATATTATTTACAAAGTCCCACAGTGTTAACAACAATCTGTTTTGCTTGAACTGAGACTAACATCAATCTTTGGGGAACTTGGACAAATCCTTTAATCTTATAGAGGTATTATCCACACCCCAAAAGCCTTTCCAAGGTAAAAATGTGCTATAATACATGGCTTTTTACAGCTAGTATAATGAGATAAAGTGTTGATTCCAATATACACATATAGTCTTACTTGTTATATTGAGATAAGGTGTTGATAACATCAATCAGTTGTTTTATACGTGTACAGAATGAATCCATGTGTGACATGACAGCATCATCATCAGCGATAGACACACCATGACCTTGTGTATCTAATGCAGATGTACCTTTCTTTGGAGACACCATTAAACTACTCCCTCTAGATTTATCACTTGTTCCAGGTTTTGATCTACAAAACAGCAAAACAAAATTTGTTTAAAACATACTTAAAAAGAGCTGTCTCCCAATGGCAGTCAGTTATACCCCCAGCTCATAATGACACTGAACAATGGTAACTTCTATAAGTGTGTGTCACAGGACACAATACAAGTGTAGACACAGTACACCAAATTCGGCCCTTTTTGGCCTCTATAATAACAACCAAAACCAATCACAACCTTCCTTCGTGCCGAGGAACATTCTGCTAAAAGTTCATAAGGATTGATCAACTGGAACTTATGTTATTGACCAAACACATTTAAGTGTCTACAGACGACCACGAGGAAGACACCACCTTACCATAATTTGATCTAAATTTTTTTGCAGTCAAAAAATGTGCCCATATTAAGGAGTATACCTTACAGTCGTTTCCAAATCACTAAGCACTAATATTTAATTAATCAAATTATGACAAACTAATTTTTAAATTGTTAAACAAACATCCACGCATGTTGACAAAAATGAAATGAACATTTTAATGTTTAGATCCACGAATTAATATATCCTTAAACTTACATTTTTGACCCAGGATCCACGGATTTACGTATTCTCAATTTTTTTTTTTTTTTTTTGACAGCAATCCATAAATTTACGTTTTCCACAAAATGTCTTTTTTCCTCCAACCATGAAAATTGATCCCCACGAATTTAAATGAATTTACAGTATACAAAAATCAAACAGCAAATAGGAAGTAGATTAGTGACTGCACAACTCATCATACCAAAGCTTAAGGTAGTACGGGAGTTTAAAATTGCGCATCATTCTTGCGCATGTGACAAAAAAATGGAATTCACTATGGGAACGTTGCCGAAACCATTTCCAATTTCTTGTAATAGTCAAGTTTGAATAAATATGCCACTTTTATTGCGTAACCATGCATAATTTCTAGCCTTTCGGCTAACTCCAGTTAAATTAAGGGGAGATAATTTGTATAGAAATAATAGGAAAAATTGTGTTTTTCGCAATTTATTCAAAAATAAGTTCGGTGACCCCCAATTTTTGTTCATGGAAATTGAAGGACAGTATATAAGCTATTAATTTACCAATTTTTTAAAAATTCTATCTGATGTAACTAAAATAATTTAAAATTTTGTTAAAATTCGCTAATTTTCCCTATTATTTCAACCAAAATAGCAGATTTTTACATTTCATATTTCATTCTTATATGGCCGGTGACCCCTTATTTCTATTTTATTTTTTGTATGCTCTAATAACAAAGGGTAAATCATGAAAAATCAGAAAATTCTATCTGACAAAATTTTAGACCCCCGTACCACCTTAAGACCAAATATCAAATCATAAGTACATGTATACACAAACTAAGAAACCCTTGTCTCAAAGTGTTCCTGACAGACGGACAGACAGAGTATACCCCCTCCCCTACCTCTGTTTGCTAAGTAGAATATACCCCCTCTCCTACAGTACTCTGTTTGCTAAGTAAGTAGAATTCCAAAAAATAAGCGGTCTTCAGGAGATTTTCAGGAAACTAACCAAAATTGAAATCAAAGTTTTTTGAAATCAAATTGGTGAAAATGATTGTCCCAACCAATCAAATCACAAAGGTAGAATTCCAAAAAATATGTGGTCTTTGATTTTATTATGGATATTTATCAAAATTGCAACCATATTTAACAATTCTAGATTTTCATAATTTCGTTTTTTCCAAATACTTGCCATAATATAAGATTAGTCAAACCTGTATTAATGGGCACATGTCTATAATGGGCAGTCTGGGACTCTGGGTCCCCCTGATGTGATCTCCTATATAAATACCCTCTTTAAAACATGCACTGTACAACATGGGCAGCAAGCACTCCTTTTTGTTACAAATTGGCATTTAAACTCTATATAACAGGCAGAGGAAAACAATGGCTTGGGAAAGAAACGAAGATTTTATGTATCACCGTCAGACATTTCTTTAAATCAATGATAATTAGCAATTACACTACAATCATCTTAATTTGTGTTAACCCTAGGCCTAAAAACATACTCTTTGCATTTAAACCTTTACATTACAATACATTGTTTGTACATTGTGTATGTAAGTGAATTTCATTTTACTGCCAAACAATTTACCTCTATATAAAGGCCACCTGTCACTAGGGCAGTATCCTTTCCCCTCTGGTGCCCATTATAGGCAGGTTTGACTGTATATGCTAAAATGTCCAAAAATATCAGTCTTTGACATTTTAAGGAAATTTACCAAATCAAAATTCTGAAAGCTCAATGTGCATTTACAGACTATATGCATCAATCCTACAACAAATTAACTCCCTACATTCAAAAATGTAAGAGGATTTCGCATCGCATGCCATATGTATTGCAATCACCATTTTGGGCATTTGTCATAGACATCAAGGGGCCTGTCGGACTAACAGGCAGAGATGAACGGACAGACAAACAGATAGACAGACTAAAACCTATACAACTCCCAAACTTTGTTTGCAGACAGTACAATAAAGCAATGAAAATTTAAAAGTTGTATCTTAAAGAATAGTACGTTAAAAAAGAAAAAGACACGGTCAAGAAAATGGTAAAGGAACTTACTTAATAGAGCTGCCAGGGCCACCAACACTACTGATTGATGGAAAATGTGATAAATTCTGTGTCTGTCCTAGTGCATCCTTCAGTGATCTTAAAGTCTCTCTATAAAAGGCCTGAAGGGTCAGACAAGCCTTAAGACGACCATATAAACTATCATCCTGTAATCCCAGATCTTTGCCTTCTTTGGTTTTTCCTCTTGCTGCAGTTCCCTATAAAGAAATAATAAAGATATAACAATGTTCCTCCTTATACTTGAAGATTTATTATAACTGCCACAATAATCCTTTTATGTTTGTTAACTGAAATAATTGTTTTATATATATTACAGAGGAGTAAAATGGTGGTTTGGAAGATAGTCAGCATGCCCACTACTTTTTCAAGTCAGGGGCACATGTACCCTTTGGCCTTTAATATATGTAGTTTGCTATTTAAAACAGCTAATTAGATTAGGCAGAGTAAAATCCAGGGTTGCCACTTCTTGCAGGTCTCCAAATTCAAGGATTTTTCCAGGACTTTTTAAGGAGATTCTAGTCATTTTCAAAGACCAAAATAGCCAACAAAATTCTAGGCTGCAATATTTCTTTTCAGAATTTGTTCAAATACCACCTATCAATATCAAATTTATCAACTTCCAGGATTTTTCTAGGACATTTCCCAATATTTTGAAATTCAAGGTCTTTTCCAGGCCATTGAAGTTCAAAATGAAATTCAAGGGTTTTCCACTTTTCAAGGATGTGTGGCAACCTCAAAATCACAAGTTCACAACACACTTTTACTACTATTAGTCTTTCATTTTTGATGTGAACATTTTTATTGGAAAATCAGAATATTCAATCGTCTATTTTTCTAACAAATTATTCAACTGTACGTGCTTGCATGTTTTGTTTTAAAAAAATTGTATTTGCATGCCTTTTTATGTATGAGAATTACTTCACTGCAGTACTTGTATGGGCATGCTGATATTTACCCTTGGATGAGTTATGAAATGAAAAGGCAAATATGTTCAACTATCACAAAAATTTTTTTAAAAAAGGAACAAAGAAATTATGCATAAGGGAGATAAATAATTTCATGAAAAATTTATCTCTCTTATTTCAATGGTGACCATTAATTTTTATTTAAAATATTTTAAAAATAAAATGATTTCAAAAAATGTAAAAAGTAAGAAACAAGTGTGGACCCAAATTGATGTCTCGCCCGTCCCTTCATGGTCGCAAAATTGATGTGAATTCTCAAACTGACTAAATCAGAAAATAAAACATATTCGCTAGACTGTGATATTAGGGTAAGTGACAAAGGCAATAGAGCAGACTGTCATGAATCGCCAAAAAAAATATCAGTGACCACTGACAGATACTATAAACCAAACATGTTCATTAGACCGTGAAAATGAGGTCAAGGGCTAAAGCCAAACAGCAGGATGTCATGTTCCATTTAAGACAAACCCAAATACCAAATATTATTGACCTTACATTAAAAGATACTGGGAAACTTAACATGACCACTGGACCGTGAAAATGAGGTCAAAGACAAAAACCATATAGCAGACTGTCATGTACTACCCAAGACCAACCTATATACCAAATATCATTGACCTACCACTTATAGTTACTGAGAAANTTAGAGAAATTCCCTACAATCACTTCATTAAAAAAATTATTTCTTCCATAATTTAGAGCAAAAACAGTGTTTTTGTGCAAATTTCTGCAATTTTTTGCAAAAATGCTTTCTTAATCTTTACCTTATTTGATGTTGTAATGATTTGCCTATATAAACATATTGTGTATATTACTGGGACTTTCGTGGTGAATCACTATGAAAACTGTTGACATGTATGTTGAAGTAGATCATCAGCTTCATAGACTGCTTATTATTAAAAGTTAAAAGTATTTGTAATTAAAGCCTTTAATGAGCAGTTGATGAAATTAACCTGAAATGAAATTAACATGAATGGATTTGAACAGAACTTGGCATTTATGATGCTTTTGAGGTGCTGACTATAATATATATATATATGTATTGTGACTTTTATGCCTAAATGTCATCCAACATGGCCATCTGCAGGGAACTTAATTTATTACTCGACTGTATGGAAAGAGCATACAAAGAATTTTTTATCTGAAACAACTTGGCTAGTCACATTAATGTATCTTAGATGGTCCCCTTCAAAACAGATGTCNTAAGCTACATATGGACCAAATATAAAGTTCCTACATCAATGGCTTCTGTATTAAAACTTGAGTTTACGCCGCCGTCGCCGTCGCCGTCACCATCATACTTTGCAAGCCTATGTCTCGCTTTCGCGACTTTCGTCGCTGGCGAGACAAAAACTTAACAAGTTCATTGGACCGTGAAATTGAGGTCACAGACAAAAAATATATAGCAGACTGTCATGTACTACCTAAGACCAACCTATATANTGTCCTGCAGATCCATCCCTTATCCAAGATGGCATGCAATAGGGAAAATAGTTTAATTAAAGTTGGATCATATAATATATTTAGTTACATAGTTTGAAAATGAGACCCTTTAACATATAAGTTGATTTGAAGTTATGTATTGGCCATGGTCCAGGTGAGCGATACAGGCTCTTGAGAGCCTCTTGTTATGTATGAGAATTACTTAACTGCAGTACATGTATGGGCATGCTGATATTTACCCTTGGATGAGTTATGAAATGAAAAGGCAAATATGTTCAACTATCACAAAATTTTTTTTTAAAAAGGAACAAAGAAATTATGCATACGGGAGATAAATAATTTCATGAAAAATTTATCTCTCTTATTTCAATGGTGACCATTAATTTTTATTTAAAATATTTTAAAAATAAAATGATTTCAAAAAATGTGCAAAATAAGAAAAAACCTTTAAAGGTTTTTTAAGTTATTCCCTGAAATGGTCATCTTCCCTATCATTTCTTTGTAAAATTCTTAAGTTATTCTTTTCATTTGATTTTGCCCTTAAATGAATGGTGGCCCTTAAATTCTATTTCTATTTAATATTTTGAATAATAATATGCTTATGCTTCAATACAGGAAATTTCAAAAAAATTCTATAATAAAAAATTATACTTGTAGACACTTTAAAAGCACAACACATTATAAAATACTTATAAACTTGACACAACAAACACTAATAAACTTGGCACAGCAAACACTAATAAACTTGGCACTGCAAACATCTAATAATTCAACATTATAGCAAATATACACTAATTCTCAAAATATAATAATGTTACTAAATGCTTGGATTTCTGTTATGAGTTCTACTTTTAAAATTTACATATTAGAGTAATGGGTGCATTTTTCATGTTTACCAAGGGTATAGAGGCAAGGTTCTGCCTGAGAGTATGTGTAACTTTGTGAGTTGAAAAACAAACTATTTATGATTTTAGAATCTATGACTGTTGGACAGGGGAGGAAATTAATCAAAAGTCATTTGTTACTGGCTTAACTTGTGTTTCAATTAGAACCAAGGAGAGGAGACAAATTACTGTTTTATATTGTAAACATTAATTCTTTTATGTGATCTTATTTTATTGTTCTTACAAAATGTATGTGATGTACTAAAACCCGAATGGGTCATAAGTACAAATGTATTTTAAAAAAAAGTTGTTTTTTTTTTATTACTAAATCAAATATTTTTACTTTTTTTCTTATTTAACAGAAAAATTGAAATAGGAAGTATGAGTAAAAGCACATGACTTTCAATATGTCTGTCACAAAGAACAAAACTGATATTTTATATACATGTATCATATTTTGAAAAAGGATACTTAAAAAAAAGATGCTCTCAAGAGCCTGTATCTCTGACATGGACCATAGCTGACATAGAGAAATGAATAGCATTTCCAATGTTAAACTATGTTCCCTGCTGGAGACCATCTTGGATTAAATGCAGACATGCCAGACACAAAATTTGAAGTGGGCCACCCAAGGAATTTTTTAGTTCAAATGGATTAGTGGTTTCAGAGGCCAATTTCTTTAAATGAGTCATATATAAACTATGCTCCAGCTGGTGGCAATCTTGAATGAGGTAGGGATCTGCGGGATACCTTTTTTGTAAGGGATCATCTAAGGGTCATTGGTGCTAATTGGACTAGAAGTTTCTGAGAAGATCTATGAATGTGTTTTGCATAGTTTATGATGTGGAGCTATGTTTCCCACTGGCAGCCATCTTTGATAAGATATGGATCCACGGGATACCCTTGTTAGAAGGGACTATCTAAGGACCATTGTGATCTAGTTCGGGTCCAATTGGACTAGAAGTTTCTAAGAAGAAGATCTTTGAATATGATTTCCATAGGGTCCAATGTTAAAACTATGTTCTCCACTGGGGCCATCTTGGATGAGGTACAGACCTGCGGGAAAACTTTTTTGAAAGGGAACATTGAGACTAAGTTTGGTTCTAATTGGACAAACAGTTTCTAAGAAGATCTTTGAATGTGTTTTCTAAAGCATAGGTTCAAATGTTTAGATTATGTTCCATGCTGCAGGCCATCTTGGATCTGGATACCTTTTTAGGAGGCAACCATCGTAGGACTATTGTGACTAAGTTTGGTTCTAATTGGACTAGTAGTTTCTGAGAAGATGATCTTTAAATGTGTTTTCCATAGAATCCAATGTTCCCCACAGCCATCTAGCATGGATACAATTTAAAGGGGACCACCAAAGACTATTGTGACCAGTGGTTTCAGAGGAGATTTTTTAAATGGACATCAGACACCAAGTGATGGCAAAAGCTCACCCTGTCATAGCAGGTGATTATTTAATTAGATATTTCAGTATATAGCTAATCATTTTCTATTAATCTATGCATGTGCAGAAAATAGTACACATAATAAATTTAAGATATATGCAACCTCGCCTAGCATGATTTATTATAGTAAAAAATGAAACTAGTGTAATATATAGTTAAAAATTAACCTCACACACTCAGAATATTAAGGTAACATCAGTGTAAACATATTAATTGAATAATCAAAAATATTTTACAACATAAATTAGGACAAATCAATAATAAATTCAATTTAAGGATGTTTGCTGGTCAGTTATAAAATAACAAGGATTTGAATTAAATGTGATTTTTTGTTAGAAAATCGACAAAGAAGTAATTTAAGCCAAAAAAATCAATAGGTTACCAATGCAATTTTTGAGATTCATGTGTTTCAAAAAATGCCGGGTAACCGAACTCCTCTGCATTTTTCATAGGTTTAACATGAGCAATGATTATCCAATAATGAATGTGACAAAATAACACCAACTGAATAAAATTTTGTCAGAATGCTCAAAAAGATGTATAAAATGAAATTATGGAAAAAATATAGGGGGTCACCGGGCAAAAAATTATTAAGCTTTTAAATGGATAAAACAAGAGAAGTCCGAAAATCTGACAGAAATACATAAACATGACCAGCGAACATCCTTAAGTGATTCAGAAACAAGAACAAGTCTTAATTATCTTAAACTGTTTCCTACATTTATATTTTGTACATTTTATGAACATTTGCATTGGTGGTATTATTTTTTTTTTCCATTAAAATCACAATCCATCAATTCAATAATCATAATTAAAATTTAAACCAGTAATTTCTATAATTATTCTATAATTACCATAGGTTAATATAAAAAATATGCTTGCTTTGACATATATCTGTTAAATGCATATAGTTGATGAATTCTTTCATTGATGTAGAAATTGTTACACCAAAATAACTTAACATTTCATAGGGTCTAAAAATTATGGCACTTTTGTCAGACTGGTTTAAATGACAGTTTTTTTTTCTATTTCAAACATTTAAAATTCATACAAACAACCATTTTTTTCAAAATATACTGAGCAACACAAGAAATGCACCACTTTTTTAATATTATCTAGCTCCCTAGATATTTTAGCCATATCAGCCTTTTTCATGTATTTTTCTATTTCAAATGTCCAGAACAAGCAAGTCAATATTTGTCAAAAAAATTTTCAATTTCAAGTCCAGGGAATGTGTGGAAAAACACAAGTCAAAGAATTGATTGCTTTCCTCAAGATGAGCTCGCTTGGAAGGTTACAAAAACAGTTATTTTTTACCAAATCTTACAGATAGGAACACAAAAGGTTAAAAATTCATCCTTTTCATCAATTTTTGCATTTGGGGTAAAAAAGTGTTTCCTTTTGAGAAAATGAAATTCAGAATTCCAAAAAGTTTCATTTTTTTTAGAATTTTGACTTTGTGATAAGAGAAACAATGTGTAACAATTTTAAGTTGTTCCAGCAAGTATTTGAAGAAATATTTGCAGTTGAATTTTAAGGTACATAGAAATACATGTTAGTGGTGCATTTCTTTTGTTGTTGAGTATAGATGTGAATACTAATTTACAAAAAAATTTTGACATCAAATGCAGTAACAGTTAAGAATCAAAACAAGCATATTAACACTGCAAAACACTGCAAACCTTAAGTTTAGACTCCACCTGACTCCTCAAAAGTCGCTGCTGTGGATCACCAGAGGGCATCATGTCTCTCTGTTTGATTTCTTCAGCTATTCTTATCCATAATTCATCTTCGTCATATATATTACTTGTAAAATTACGTATGTACTCTTTACAAGCTAGAACTAACTGGTTTGTAATTTTTGTAAAAACAATGCCAAGGAAACCAGTTCTTGCATAATATCTTGAGATTGAATCCATTTGACGAACGCTATTTGTTATTCCTGGGATTGCGTTGTTGATTATTGAGGCTGGTGTTGCATCATGATATAGCTGATCAAAATGGCGTCGAAGAGATTCTAAATACTTAACTTTGTCTTTGGTATCATTCATGGCATCAGTGATTCTATAAATAGATTTTTTCAGTTTAAAGTATTTTCAGTTGTTCTTCCATCTATGTAATACCATGACTTAAAATGAAAGTTCAAACATGGTTTATTTTTCTGTGCTGGTTGTATGGGAATGTGTCATCTGAGAAATTCATAATTTACACAGAGAGTAACGGCATAGAACCATGATCCTTTTTTCAAAATTATTTTTTTCTTTCTTCTCCTTTTCTTCTACTTCTATCATTAAATTTCTTTTCTTTTACTTAAAAAATAAAATTCTAAAGTGTTGTACATGCATAAATAACTTAGTAGTAAGTCTCCACGAAGACATGTGATGCTTGCGTAATCACACAAAAAATATTCTAAGTTCCATCAAACAGGAAGTGGGCATGCATGAGATTGCACACCCTTTTACACATTATAAGTCCCCATACTGATACTCCATGGCAAATTGCAGAAGGCAGGGATATGTGGTTTCTGAGAAAAACATGACAGCAATTTTCAAGACTCAAAAAAATATTCTAAGTTCAGTCAAACAGGAAGTGGGCATGCGAGAGATTCAAAACTCTGTTACACGGTATATGTCCCCATACTAATATACACTCCATGCAAAATTGCAGAAGGCTTGGATACATCATTGCTTAGAAAAATGTGACAGAAATTTTTGTGACGCCGACACAAGACAATAGATAGTGATCCGTATATATATGTTGCCACTGCGTGAATGCAGACAACACAATAAACTGCCAAACTACCAAATGGTCAGACTATCCAACGAAAGGACTTATGAACTGCCAGACTAAACTGTCGGACTTAGATAGCACTGTAAGCATAAAAAAACATGAATGACAGAAAAATATGATTTAAAATTCAACTTACGATGCATCAACATTTTTCCATTTTTTCAGTAACCTAGATTTTGCCGTAATAAGTACACCTATAACAGCTTTACACTCTTTACTTTTCAGCTGCTCTGTAATACTGGTCAATAACCTCTGTCTTCTTCGCCAACGTTCTAATTCTGACAATGGTCCAGCATTTGGGTCCATAAATCTAAAAATTAATAAAACAACTTTATAGCGCTTTTCTTGACATTTAAATAAACACAAATTCTCAAATATATACCTTAAATCTGTTTGCACATAGAATAATACAGGGCTCTACATTAAGGCTTGTCAGACTTGTCACTTCCAGTCCAAATTGGAATCAGACAAGTAAAATTTAGAACTACTTGCCCACTGGACAGGTGAAAAATTCAAGTAAAATAAAATTCTGAGTTGTTTGGACAAGTTAAAAATTAATTGTGGACATGTAAACCTTAAGTTTACTTGTCCAAATTGGACAAATCCCCCAAAAAAGTTAATGTGCCTGTACTATAAATCATGTCAATTTCAATTTTACAGTAGTGGAGTCAAAGTTTACTTGATCCTTGTACCCATTTTTTGTCAACAAAAATTAAAATAGTAATTAAAAAGGGGATAAGTTTACTTTTAAATATTGGAATTTGTTCATTATTCTCTGAAAGCAAAAACACAAAAAACAACAAAAGAGAAAAGTTATCAATGTGGCAGCAAACTCTGTTGACTTTTATATGAACATATATCTTATTCATACATGCAGGTCAACTACGAAAATTTATATTTGTTTTTAAAAATTTCCCTTTCACTGAAGTGGCCTATTTTTTAAAATTTGATAGAAAACTGTTGTACAGTGCACCCTTGTTATATTGCCACCTTTGGGGCCAGAGAAAATTTTGGCGATATATCAAGGGAATAAATAACATAGAAACTATGCAACTTTTTGATAAATGTACCTTGAAAATGGTTGGCGATAAGTTGAGGGACTGCTGTTAAAGAGGGATGGTATAAGGAGGGAGCACTGTACTCTGTTGGCACTTAGTTGAACCAAAAATACTAAGTGTTTTTGGCATAAATTATCAACAAGGGAAAGCTTTCAATGAGACAACAAATGATGAAAAAATAAAATTAAAGTACCATGCACACCTCTGATGACAAAACAGCTTCCTTTTTGAAAACTGTAGAGGACGTACAGTTGTACCCCAACTGTCCAGAGCCAGTCATATTTGACTTACTGGTAAAAGTGACAAACTTCAGCAACTGATATAAATTATTTTAAGAGAAAATCAAATCCAATGCACAGCTCTGATACATGTACAAATGAACTACAAAGAAAAAAACTTTATATTTGTTAAGAGTTTGAGATTTGCTGCAGACAAATGATGTAACTACTTGTCTGTCACATGCCTGCCTATATCACCCTCCATTTTCACCATTTCAACAACCTGGATTTTTCCAAAGGACTGAAAATCAAAAGTAACCATAGACACCTCTTATATATGTACTGTTGACCTACAAAGATAAAAACCGTAAAATATTTGCCCAGAAAAAATAATGTGCCCTTTTGCAGCCGCCTACCCACAAGCACACCTTCTTCATAATCTTACTTCATTTATCCAACAGAGAATCCATTTAAAAGTCAGATATTATGTCACCTTTTAATAATAAAAAAATCAATTTCAAATTACTACCAAAAAATCACCTCTATAAAGGCTCTATTGCCTTCTTACACTATAGTACAAAAGCAATCTACTTATTACCTACATACATCTAATTCACAATCTACTGGATTTTAAACCATAATTCCATATATAGTAAAGGGACATAACTCTACATTCATGGAAATGGTAAAATATGGGTAAAGCCATTTAATCATACATAAAAATACCACTACAATGCTTCAACTTTAGATCATTATTCAAATGTTTTCATAATTAATGGATGTTCCTGAATCCATACCACCTACAATGTGACCTTTACTGTGAGTAGGTCAGATAAATATTAGATCAATGCAGGATAAAAAAATGGTCTAGTTATCAAACAATACTACATTTAAAAATTTCACATGGTGGTCTGACTGAGCCAAGACTACATCAAAATCATAACATTTTTAATTCTTGCCTTATGTTTTATTTCTAATTTACAGTTGTTCCTTTAGTCTATAGATGCATTTGAGTTTTCAGAAATTTAAATTTCAAGAAGTGACGCATATCCAGCTGGATGTAAAGTCTAATTAAAGGGGCGTGGTGCGAACTATTTGCTGATATTCAAAATTTTAAAGCTTCCGGTGTAATCTTAGCTACAGTTACAAACCATTTCTACAGGAAGTCTACATCACTCTTACCTTTCCTCAAAATAACTTAAATCCAGAAATAGTGTTTCTCCACTTAAATAACAACATAAACATTATCTAAATGGTGGATATCAGTCAAATATGAAGACAAGTTAACAAATTAATCAAACAGAATGCATCTGGCAGTTTTTGTTCTGTGATGTCATGATAAATGGACATTTCACACACAAAGAGCATAAATGCTTGAACATAAATGAAATGGCAAGTTTCCTGCCATCACCTTTACACATGCAGTACTTCATCAGAGACACCAGTTGGGAGAAACTTGAAAGTTGAATCCATTGAATACTAAGATAGAGCAAGATTATTTCTGTTCTAATCTCAATTTTTACCTGCATCACAATTTTTACCTGCATTTCAAATTTCACCTGCATCACAATTTTTACCTGCATTTAATTTTTTTAAGTCAGAACTGAAAATTGCTTATATTCATAGCTACATCAATATTTAAACGACCAGTTTAAACTTTTTCTTTGGTTAAGTTGACAAAGTTTATGCAAGTTTGGTATTGATAGTTTTGCCTCATATTTGTAATATTTTATTGATCAATTTTTCCCATAATTATCATTATCATTAAAAATGCTCAGCAAAGCTTCTTTAATTCTATGCCTATTTAATGATCACCTAATGTTCACTACCCAATTTACTGACTACCTAAACCATATTAGATTTTCCCTACCCAGTAATATGCAAGCCTTAACAACATGAGATGTTTAATACCCAGTCTCAACATGCTCAAAATCAGTATAGTAGAAATCTCTGGTAAATTAACAGGACAGAAATGTCTGGCCTTTAGATGTCTCTGGTATATTAACATGACAGAAATGTCCAGCCTGTACATGTCTCTGGTAAATTAACATGACAAGAATTGTCTGGCCTGTACATGTCGCTAGTAAATTAACACTACAGAGAAGAATGGCTTGTACATGTCACTGGTGAATAAACATGCAAAAATGTCTTACCTCACTCATATGTCTCTGGTAAATTAACAGGACAGAAATGTCTGGCCTTTACATGTATCTGGTAAATTAACATTACAGAAATGTCTGGGCTGTACATGTCCCTGGTGAATAAACAGGCAAAAATGTCTGGCCTGTACATGTCTCTGGTAAATTAACACAACAGAAATGTCTGGCCTGTTCCAGTCGCTGGTATATTAATAGGACAGAAATCTCTTGCCTTTACATGTCTCTGGTACATTTTTATCAAATTAAAAGGACAGAAATGACTGGCATGTCCATGCATGTCTCTGGTAAATTAACACAACAGAAATGTCTGGCCTGTCCATGTCGCTGGTAAATTAACAGAACAGAAATGTCTGCCCTGTACATGTCCCTGGTAAATTAACATGACAGAAATGTCTGGCCTGTATATGTCCCTGGTAAATTAACAGAACAGAAATGACTGGCCTGTACATTTCACTGGTAAATTAACATGACAGAAATGTCTGGCCTGTACATGTCTCTGGTGAATAAACAGGCAGAAATGTCTGGCCTGTACATGGCACTGGTAAATTAACAGGACAGAAATGACTGGCCTGTACATGTCACTGGTAAATTAACATGACAGAAATGTCTGGCCTGTTCATGTCGCTGGTAAATCAACATGACAAGAATGTCTGGCCTGTATTTGTCACTGACAAATTAACATGACAGAAATGTCTGGCCTGTACATGTCTTTGGTAAATTAACATGACAGAAATGTCTGGGCTGTACATGTCGCTGGTAAATTAACATGACAGAAATGTCTGGCATGTTCATATGTCGCTGGTAAATCAACATGACACATGACAAGAATGTCTGGCCTGTATATGTCGCTGGTAAATTAACAGAACAGAAATGACTGGCCTGTACATGTCGCTGGTAAATTAACATGACAGAAATGTCTGGCCTGTACATGTCTCTGGTAAATTAACATGACAGAAATGTCTGGCCTGTACATGTCTCTGGTAAATTAACTGGCCTGTTCTATGTCATCCTCCACCTGATTAAATATAATTAATAAGATAATTTTTTGCAGATGTTATAAACATTTCACTGTTTTTTTTTCAATTTATTCATGTAGTCTTTGAAGAAGAGCCTAAACCTGAATTGTTTTGATATCTAACTATATGCTCAGAGGGAGAATTAGAAATAAATTGTCAACTTGTCCGAAGGGCAAGTTGACAATTTGTTTCTAAATTTCCCCCTGTTTCCAATAAATATGGCCCTTCCAGTAATGAACTTGTCCTTCCACATTCTAAATTGAAGATAAATAAAATTTCAACTAGACAACCGGGCAAGTCAGCATCAAATTTAACTTGCCCTGCACAGATTTTACTTGCCCTGGGAGAGCCGGAGAGTTCTTAAATTGAACCCTGATGCTTTTCTTTATGTCAATGTTTGTATCCTTTTGTTATTGCTTTCTTCTAGTGCCTTCTTTTGCCATTTTTATCCCAGCCCACTGAAATGAAAGTTTGGGATAATTTCATTGCCTCCATCTGTCTGTCTGTCTATCCATCAATCTGTCAGTTTGTCAGCCTTTTCTTGTGACCCAAACACCTTCTACTTTTTTTAATTAAGGAATTCATTTTTGGTGTAGAATTGTTGTATACATGTATATAGTCTATACACATACATGTATAATAAGGCCAACATTTTTTTATAGTCTGTTTTACGGGACTTTTGATCTTAACAAGTGGGTCGAGGGGACGAAATAGAAATAAAAATAAAAGATGGAAAATAGTCGAGATGGCAAAATAAAAGTTTCCTTTAAACACATTATTTTATTTTCTGAAATGAGTGCATGACTTTTGTGTGAAAAAAAATTGAAAATGAGTAAATACCGTATTTGAACTGAAATCTATTGAATTACAAAATTGAATTCTACTTTTGTCAAGCCAAATATAACATGTTTAAAGTACTTTCTTACTATTTTCCTTAGACGAATGATATTTTACTATAATATACATCCATTTGGAAAGCATTTTTTTATTTTTTGAGATGCAAAGAAAATAGGGTAGGGATATAAGATAAAAATAAAAGTTATCCTGACCACTTTTATTTTTATTTCATTTTCTGAAAAAAATAGGGTAGGCTCTCCCGTAAAACAGATAATAAAAAAATGTTGGCCTAAGCTTTCAGAATTAAGGGTTTGAATATTACATCTTCCACATATTCCATGTGACTCAAAGTCCTCCAACATATTTTTGGTGCAGTATTGTTTGAAATATAGTGTATAGAAGTGCAATAATCTTTCATAATTTTGAATCAGGTTCAGTCTTAGGTAAATTTACTGAAAATGTCAAAAACTAACAATTTTTTTAATCTTTTTGCATACAATTAAATATTTTAATTCTTTTTATAGATACAAATCTGAACACTAAGAATTCAACAACATCTCTTAAAAAAAGCACTGAAGCAATTTTTCAGAATTCGTCCTAACAACGCTGAACTTTAGTCAAAACAAACTTTTGCAAATGGTGATGCACTTCAGAAATGTTTTATTCCTATTTTGGTAAATTCTATGAAACTCTCAAAGACAGGGTATTTTGGGGATTTCTACATGTACCTAGAAACCATACTTCTTGAATATATCTTTCTTCTTGAAATCAGTCATTTGCATTAATTTACAAAAAATTATAATTACAATATAAAGATTAATTTCCTGAAAATCCAAACACAGCGTAAATGGAATAATACCTAGCACTATAAAGTCTGATTAAATTTTAGTGAAAGAAACCATTTCCAATAATTGGATTTTCAAAATTTTTGACTTGGGTAGTAAGTGTGTGGGGATAGCTGTCGTTTCTGACAGCCCAGTCTAGTATTTATTTATTTAATGTAGATGGATAGTCTTATTCCATGAGATATGTGGTTTAACTGGTATTCTCTAATGATATATCAAGTTTAAACCGGTTTTGACTCGTTAGATAAATTTTCATATTCAATGTATGTTGAATAAAGCCCTGTGGTATTTCCCGCCAAATGTATTCGGAATAAAATTCTCGGTGTTTATCATTTATCATTATAAAGAAAAAGATTACACCACTTTATCCCGATTATTACCATATTTTATCCATTCTCTATAGTTAAATTTAAAAACTTCAAAGTGCTCAGCAAGCCTCGCAATTAAAATTTTAAAATTTAACTATCTCTAGTGGATAAAATAGGGTAATGAGTGGGATCTTGTGGTGTAATCTATATGTATTCATTTTTATTCAAGGTGGAACAATTAAATGTTATCACTATGACAAAAAGACCAGGACAAAAATCTATAGATTTCTATGTATTTTTCTAACTAGTTGTGGCAAGATAATTTGATAGTAAAATAGTTTGAAAAGGGATATTCTGGAAAAAAGGGAGATAATTGGATGGCAATATTTTGCACATATATTATCAAATAGTCAAATTCACAAAGACATAATACAAATGTATCTATGTCAATGTTCAGTCAAACAGAAACCTGACAAATGGTTACATTACATAAATTCTACACACAAGACTTATGAGTAGCATTGGTAAATCTTTTTAATATGTTAGGTAAAAATAACTACTTCTACATGTTATAAAATCACCTTGCTGGTTCATCTGGAAAAGCCACCTTCCTAGTGAAGAAAATAAGGCATCAAGTAGATAATAAAAGAAAATGAAAAAGTAATTAAGCTCCCCTTACCATTAAAGATATCTAATCTTAACTTACATTGCAATAAAGAAAAGTGACATTCTATAAAATGTACTTAGGTAGCGTGTCAATTAATCTCAGAATTTTGGCTTTTTCAACTTTTTACTCCAATTTCAAAACATCAATTATTGCTGGTACTAATCACTGTACATGCATTTACCAAAATGTATATCAAAAACTAATACACATCTATGTAATAGTTGACTGTGATGGGTGTATAATACGAAAAAAATCAATTATAAAAAAAAGTGTAAAGTTACATAAACCAATGAGGGCACTAGAATGTTGTGACAGGGTCTAATCCACAGATCTAAAAATGATATATACATTATTGTTTTGAATTGCCAAAATTTTGTTCAAGATTAAAATTGCCTTTGCACTTTTTTTAAGTTTTCCTTTTTTCTGCATTTTGTATATGACATTTTAGCAGATTCATTCACACTATTTTGATGCATTGTTTCGTTTATTCGTAGTTTTGTACAGTGATATATTAACTCATAATTCAGAGTTTTTTTTCTATCAAATTTGGGTCCGTTTATAGGACCCAGTACCAATGGGAAATACTAGTATACTTATATTTTCCCAAAAACATGACCAATTTTCCCAATCTAAGCACTGCTGTTAGTTAAAATAATAAATAACTAAAGGTAAATGTTTGAAATTGGCCATTTCACAATGTAAACAATGTTTGGAATACTCTCTATGATGGTGTAATTTAATTCATTGGTTGTGGGTATAAAGAAATGCATGGAATACCTCAGATAATGCATTTTTGTATTTTCCCAAACACTAAAAAATTTCCCAATTAAAAGGGACCCGGACCCAGTCCCAAGAAGGCGAGAAAAAACACTGTAATTTAAAGTGATTGACCTTGAGTTGTTAATAGAAACTGGTAGATATTGATTAAAGATTATGAAAAATATGTGAAGTATTGGACAATGAGTATCTTCTTTAATTGCAAAATTAAAGAATCTTGTAGAAATCAACTTTAAATTTAGAGTATTACTAGTACATGTATATGAAAACTCAGTTGAATTTTAATTCTCTTAATCAGTTAAAAAGTTGACTGTATACAGTAGCCACTTTGGTTTGCTGGGATTTCTGTTCTAAAATAAAAATAAAGTGATCAATCTACGTATAAACTTAAATGCTAATTTTGCGATTGTTGAATGTTTCCTTTATGAAATGCTTGTAAACATGGATGTTGTTGAATCGTTAACCACTTGCTAATATTTGCGATAATTGTTAATAAGTGATTGTTTTATATGAAACTGCAGTCTGGGCACTTAATTTGAGGAATATGGTAGATAAATAAATACAAGAAAATAATAAGATGTTAACATTACTTTTTCTGCACAGGAAAATATTCTTTTTATATTTTATATCATGATGAAATTTCATTTTGTCACGTTCATTAAGATGTTACAGTCTAAAGTACTTGAGAGAAGTGACTACAAAGCTGGTGGACCCAAAAATATTAATACAAATCCCTTGTAGAGTCATCCTATTGATCATTTACTACAATGATCTGCACTACAATATCATGAAGAAATTCTAAAATATTAGCACAAAGACGATAAGATATTAATATAGAAATTTAAGTAGAAATAATACACTCTGTTGTGAAAACAGACAGTTTATCATGGTAAGTCTGTCTTGTAAATAACAAACAAATTATAGTGAAGGTGTACATGGAAATGTATTAATATTCTTGAAATGGTTGAGAATCATTAACAAACCTTTCATCTGAAGTATCATTTAGAATTGATTCTATTGTGTTCATCCAATCAGCTACCAATTCCTCATACTGACTAATCAACTGGGTATCTAATGCTGCCTGTCGTTGCATCTTAAAGTCATTCAGTATAACATTTTCTGGTTGTTTCAACATCTACAACAAAAATAATTACATGTACATTTGTCAAAACATGTAAAATGTCAAAATACATGCAAGTGGAAAATGTTGTTTTAATCCCAAATTCTGTCTTGATGCTGCGTCATATAGAATGTGAAAAATCTATTATCGGCTTTTCTTCACATACATGTACATGTATGTCACCACAAAGAAGGAATATTTCAAAGGGACTCCAAAGTCTGAAAGGGATTTTATTTATGAATTCTCATTTACAACTACACAGAGCAAAACTAAGGGCTACTAAAAATAATAAAACAGTTAACATCCTTTCTTTCATAAATAAAATCCCTATAGAAAAAGTCCAACTGAATTTTATAAAAAGTGTCTTGGGAATTAAGAAAAGTTCAACAAATATAATAGCAAGACAGGAACTAAATTGAGTACCAATAGAATCTTACATAAAATCTCAAACTTTAATATACATGGCCAGATTAAATAATGACAATTTAAACCCTTTACTAAAGAAAGCCTTCGCTTTAACTAAAACACTAGATAATGAAGGAACTTATAGTTGGTATACATATGCAAAAGATTTGATAGAAGAAAGTAGATTAAATCATAATTTATTCAATGAATGTAAAAGTAAAAAACAAATTCAAAAAATAAAGACAACTGTTAAGAAATCTTTTTTTTTTTATTATTACAACAACGTTAACATAGCAAAAGAAACAATAAATAACCCTGATGAAAACATTAAAAAAAATTTATATAAATATTTATCAAACAAAGAAAATCAAAACTATTATTTATCTCGTCCAAATAAAGAAACAATAAAATTAATTACAAAATTTAGAGTAAGTGAACATGATCTTTTAATTGAAAAGGGCAGATATGTTAAAATCCCAAGAGATCAAAGGTTAAATGCAAATAATGTAAAACTATTGAAGATGAATATCATTTCTTTTTCACTTGTAAATATAATACACTTTTAAGAAAGAACCTATTTGATCATTATCAAAATTATAATATTTTTACATCTTTTTCTACTTTACCAAATAATAAAAAATTAAGTATTGTTTTTTAAACCCATCGTTTTTTAGAACTGAGGAAGGGAGACCGATGATGTCTTTGTATCAATATGCTAAATTTGTTCTGCAATTAAATAAATTCTATCTTAAATTTAACTTTTATCATGGATACAGAGAAATTTATTTTTGGAATGTATTAAGGATATTTCTGTCATTTTTGTTAATAGTACAAAAATGTGAAACAAGAGAAATACAGTACAGCCAGAGAATTACTGTGATAAATCACTTTGTCTTTGATAGACATATCACTCTGCTTAATAAGTGAAATGTTAATAACTTAATATTGTATTTCCTCTTTGATCTATCAACATGCTGTCTTTTGCATTTAAAGTGATCCAGTACCAAATTCACATGCAAAAGAAATATTCAGGATAGAGCAATCAGGGAAAAGGATACATGTATATTCATTTAAAAATTTAGAGTGACACAGTGATTTTGTTGCATTTTTTCAAAGCTTCCTCTACCTTTCAGATTGGGAAAATTTATCGCAGTTTTTTTCAAAATTGGGAATTTTTTTCAGTAGGAAATTAGGCCCTACTGACTGGACTGCTTTTGGTAAGAAAGGGTTTACCATTTAGATCACTTTGCTTGCATAAATACCTCCTTTGCTGTGTGAAAAATTGAGCCATTAGGTATAATTTGATAATATTTAAATAGTTTTTATCATTAAACCCCCATTGATCTGTTGTACTATGAAGGATAATAAATAATGAAGAGTCAGTATAATCACTGAGTTTTTGATCATCATGTTTATTATTTATGGCTTTGGGGAAGAAAGCTTATCAATATCAAGTTCCAAAAATATTAATATTTTCAACATTTGCCAAACATTCGTTGCACACTTTGAAATAAGTTTTGTGGGGGTCAGTTTTTTGTGAGCTGAAGTCTTGGCATTATTGAATAGGTTTTGTTTTTAATGACCCATTGTTATCACGTTTTGACAGCTTTTTTATGTAGTATTTGCTTTTGGGACACATTTTGCATCGAGTACAGAATATTGTTGGGAAAAGAAACCAACAGAAACCAAGGGTTTTTGTAAAAGACATGAATTGTTATGTTATCTTCTTCCATTTGTTTGGAGGACTCCATTTCCGGACAAAATTCGTATCCAATCCGAACTGGGTCGGAGAATCTGAATCATATGCGCGCTTGAAAGAATTCAATTGACATAGACAACGTAATTTGGGAAGATTTTTTTTCAACTTTGGGAAATAAAAATGGAGAGTTGGGAAATTATCTCTGGGGGAAACAGCCGAAATTCGGCTGCAATTTGAAGGAAACAAAATCACTGTGACATGTCTATCCCAGTGATTTATGCACAGATATATCATGATAAGGAGGGTATTTGCCAAAAATACAAGTCGCGGGGCGGTAAAATTTCCCGAGCCTGAAAGGCGAGGGAAACTTAGACCAAAGACTTGTATTTTTGGCAAATACCCTGACGTTCATGATATATCTGTTTAATTACATCATTAAAGCGCACAGATGACTCCGGGACAAATACCACGGTGGGGTGGTATTTGCCAAAAAAATACAATGGCCTTTAACCAATCAGAATGCAGCTAACTTACATAAGGTGTAACTATCATAGTAAGTCTCTGGCTGTACTGTACACAAACACAAGCAACGTGAAAACTGGCAAAAACTGGTACTCAACCAGAACAATAAACATGGAAATAGAGGGGCCTCAACACCCTGAATTAATGCTTACAGTATATACATTGGATACTATTTATTAATAATGATAATTCAAAAGGCAATCTGAGTCATACCAGTTGTTTTGAGTGTGCCATGGAAGCTGATGACTCATTTAAAGCTGTCAAAAATTTGTCCATGCTATGGGTCAAATTATTCTGGCTTTCAGTGTTACACTCTCCCCATTCTTTCTGTGCCTTAATAAGTGGAATATACACTTCTGATAAAAGTGATGTTAATGTTTCCATTGTATTGTGTTTGAGTTCCCCACAGAAAATGTCTCTTTCCATCCTTGTTGGATCAACATCTTTATCCACTCTGTTCCTCAGGAAGTAAAGAACATTCACTTGATCCAAGTTGGCATCTTTTAAGGATGCAAGTGTGCCTGTTACATGCAACTGGCTTGGCGAAAGTTCTGTCCCATCAATGGCCTTTTCACAGTAAAAGAACAATCTACATGGTCCTCCTGACTTAAGAAATTTGTTGACTTTTGCAAGATTATTTTGCTCAGTCATAAAGTCCTCTAGGAGAGTGGGATTATCATATCCACCAATTTTAAAACTCTCCTGAATTTTTCCAGCAATCCACCAATGTCTTTCGTCCATGTTTATTGTTGATGATTTCTCCAACTAAATAAAAATCATTTTCTCTATACTTTACACTTTATACGACCACTTGTTAACGGACGCTGCTAATATTTCTTCAAGCGAAGGCCGCCATCATTGTTGTTGGTTACCACAAGTTCCCGTATGAAGCACCTGCGGATCTTCTAAAATAAGTATTACATGTTCGAACCCTTACCCTAATACATCGGAGCACTTTACTTTAGGTCGATATATACACATAAGATTAGAAATTTTTATTTTAATTCAGTGAAGAAAGTTTCGAAAACACAAATGAAGAATACATTTCACAGCAAGTCAAGTAAAGTTTATCGAAAAGTCTAACATAAGCTCTGTAGAGCAACATGAGTGTTTTTTCTGTGAAATTGAAAATTTAAGGATTTTACAAAGAAGAGAAGGCGGCCGTTCAGTTTCGGGATGCCGGGAGTTGGACGTTTGTAAGCTCGGAATTTTGGGGATTTCTTTAATTTATAAACCCAGATTTTCGGGAAATTTTTTACTTTGAGATCGCGAGAATCTACATCGCCGAGATTCGGGAGACCAACAAGGCGTATGCTATAAAGACCACCAAGTTGCTCAGATGATGTTTTTTTAAGGTTATTCAAAGCTATATTTTCTTGCCATAGCTCCGGCCACCTAAATTTTTACATGAAACAGCTAAAGAACTATCAGTACCACTTGCAAAGATATTCAAAGTATCAATGGATCAAATGAAACTGCCTGAAAGTTGGATAAAAGCTAATGTGACACCTCTACATAAAAAGGGACCAAAAAATTCTGTGGAGAATTACAGACCAATAAGCCTTACATCGGTAATATGCAAAACCATGGAGAAATTTAAAAGAGATTGTCTACTAACTCGTATGGAAACACATAATTTATTTACGATTCACCAGCATGGTTTTCGAAAGGGTAGATCTTGTGTGACGCAACTAATTGAGGTACTAGATGACTGGTCTGAACAACTTGATAATCGAAATGCTGTTGATACAATATATCTAGATTTTCAAAAAGCTTTCGATAAGGTACCCCATCAGCGCTTATTGAACAAATTGAAAAGTTATGGTATATGTGGAAACATCTATGGATGGATTAGTGATTTTTTAGCAGATAGAAAACAAAAGGTGGTTATTAATGGTACTGGGTCAGATTGGACAGCTGTGACTAGTGGAATTCCCCAGGGGAGTGTTTTGGGACCAATTCTGTTTACTATTTACATTAACGACTTGCCAGACGTCGTCCAAAGTATAACCAAATTATTTGCTGACGATACAAAACTATATGCAGTAGTTAACAATGAGGAAGACCAAATCATCCTGCAAAATGATATAAATAACTTAGTTCAATGGTCCGATACATGGCTTTTGAAATTTAAGCAATCAAAATGAAAACATGTACATTTGGGGCACCCAACCAACACCAAATACAAGATGGGAGAAAAGGGAATAGATCTTGTCCACGAAGAAAAAGACCTAGGAATACTAATAGATGATAAGCTGAAATTTCAAAATCATATCAGTCAACAAATAAAAAAAGGCTAATCAAAGGTTAGGCATGATAAAGAGAAGTTTTAGTTACATGGATAAGGATATGTTTTTGGCACTTTTTAAAAGTATAGTTAGACCACATTTGGAATATGGAAGCTCAGTTTGGTCAGTAATTTACAAAAAGGAAGCTGTTCAGTTAGAAAATGTGCAAAGAAGAGGAACTAAATTAGTAAAAAATATCAAACATCTTACCTACACAGATCGTCTAAAATATTTAGGACTCCCATCTCTACAATACAGGAGATTAAGGGCTGACATGGTACAAACCTACAAAATTCTTAATAACATAGATCATGTTCAGCATGAACACATTTTTCCAAGTAGAAGGTCAGTAACTCGGGGGCACAAACACAAAATTTTTAAGAAGAACTGCAGAACTAACATAAGAAAATATAGTTTTTCACAGAGAGTTGTGGATACTTGGAACAATTTACCAAGCAGTGTTATTGAAGCCAAATCACTAAATGCTTTCAAAAGCCAACTAAACAACTATTGGAAAAATCTGGATATTAAATTCGTACCAGATATCTACCAACCGGATGAAGACACAAATGTATATAGAAGGGTCCTAGGGGCTAATTAGCCCATATTTCTTGACCTCGGAACCAGGTAAACCAGGTAAATCATACAAAAAGTAGAACTACAAGGAAATGGGGGGGGGGGGCGCTTAGAAAAACTTTTTCCTGCTTTTCCCCATAGTTTCAGTTTAGCTTTTTTTTGTTTTGTTTGTTTTGTTTTTTTTACCTTGCCCAAACCTGTATGTTGCTTCTCTACCAATGTTTTCGTTTTTATTTAGCTTAACGATTCAAACCAATGCCTATAAATTTCAAAGCTTTCATTCAAATTTCATAACTTCGTTGTCACTCTTTACCGTAATACGTTGAACCTAATTGTTCATTCCACGAAGCTGATTTTAAAGTGTTAATTCTTAAAATTAAGATATTTTTCTAGAGCTTAAAACAAACGTTGTAGTGGTTCTCATAATATTCTAAGCAAGTGCTGTTACTGATTTGGTAACGAAAATTTGAAATTGCAGCTGGACACTTAGTTTAGCGTTGAATTGTATTGAAAATGTACAAAGATCATTTAGAGATGAGTGGGTTTATTCAATCTTTGCATAAATGTTCCTTATTAGATGATGACCAAGTGTGTGTGTGTGTGTGTGTGTGTGTGTGTGTGTGTGTGTGTGTGTGCTTATTAACTGTCAGTGGATTTTTACAATCCGTAGGGGATGCCAGGTGTTTTAACTTCCTACAGAACTCTAGCCATGCCCTAACCCCAAACTGAGCCTGCAACTTCAACAAGACGCCCGTCCTTTTCGACGACTGGATCCGCTGGTGGCGAGGCACTTAATTACCATTAAATCCACATTAGAAAATACAGATTCGGCCGGTGAAACTATTTTATTTGTAGTAATTTACAAATAACTAAATACCGAGGTTACTGTGAATTTACCTTCTGCATATGCGCATTTCGACAACTTATGTCTCTTCAGTGCAGATAAAATCTAAATGTTTGGAAGACCATATACTCAAAGATATTTAAAAACTGATAGAGAACAAATAACCAAATATGATCTAAATGTAAAGCCAAAATTACAAGCCACGTTATAAATAGGAAAAATGAAAGGATATGGAGTGAATGTACATGTGACAAAAACGCACACGATACATAGAAAAATCCAGTTTATTAATTAAGGACAGGGCTTTTATTCCTGTCTACATCTTGATGTCGCCTGAAGGTCTTCAACTAGAGGTGAACAATATTCACCCCCTCAAGCGAAATCAAGAAGGCCCCTAGCGTGCACTTAAGCGGTATTCTTGACAAAAATTATATCAAGGTCATATATTTTATATATATCAAATTAATTTATATATTCGGAAAATATATATAAGAACCATCTGATTATTCATATTTGCATATAATGCGTTTGATTTCCCACAAGTGACGTGTTTTCATGAACATATGCCTGTCCGCCTAGTTGTAACTCTACGTAATGTTGTCTGTCCACCAAGTTGTAGCTGTATTCTAACGATCACAAGTTGCTCTCTACTGGTTGTCGATGTGCAGCTTTATGTCAAATAAAGTGCTAGGGGAATAACACGGGCTCTGAATATGGGCTCCGGGCTCCAAAATTTATGGATCAAGGCTTCCCAGGCCATGTTTTGTCGGATTACTTGATGTACGTCAAATAGGTGTACAGACATTCAGCTTATTCAATGACAAAACAAAACTTGACTGTAACTTTAAAACAAAGCAGTTTTGACTGCCTAGTCCGTATTTTTTGTCACATTTCTAATGATTATTCCGCTATTTAAGCAATAAAAGCATCTCCGAATAGTGTAAAGATAACAATTATACATAAATTGTGAAGTGACTAACATTTTTTTCTAAATTCATCAAGTATTTTTCAATAGTCCGAAATGCCAAAAATTTATAAACAGTAACTAGGCTCAAGAGGTCGCAGAGTTCAGCAACTTCCGTTTTGATTCACTGTCTGGTTATACTCTAATCATCTTCATGCAGCCCAAGTGGTCTGTTAATACGACCCTTCCAAAATGGAATTCTGATGGATTTCCATACAGAGGAGGTCCAGTTTATTTCTTGTCAGTTTTTATTGAGCTTTACCAAAAATTTTACACGAAATTAAAAAAAAATAGTAATGGTGGATTACATGATACCCCGCCACGTTTCACAAAATTTCCAAGTTAAAAGGGGCATAACTCCACAACGATGTGTACCGCTGAACCAAAAATTAAACTTGGCCTGTGTTTTGTGGTAAACAATTTACATACCATGGTATGTTATCTCATTCACAAGTTATGAGTACAAAACCCTAAAATTTGCAAACTTTCAAAGTTTCAAGGGACATAACTCCAGAACCCCTTGGGCCTTGGAACCCAAAATCAAACTTGACCTGAGTTTTGTGGTAAACAATTTACATAACAAGTTTGAAGACCTTGTGTTATTTTGTTCACAAGTTATCAGTCGGAAACCCTAAAATTCGCAAAATTTCAAAGTTTAAAGGGACATAACTCCAGAACCCCTTGGACCTCGGAACCCAAAATCACACTTGACCTGAGTTTTGTGGTTAACAACTCACATACCTAGTTTTGAAGACCTTGAGTTATTTCATTCACAAGTTATCAGTCGGAAACCCTAAAATTCGCAAAATTTCAAAGTTTCAAGGGCCATAACTCCAGAACCCCTTGGACCTTTGAACCCAAAATCGGTCTTGACCCGAGTTTTGTGGTAAACAACTTACATACCAAGTTTGAAGACTCTGTGTTATTTCGTTCAAAAGTTATTTTGTTCACAAGTTATCAGTCGGAAACCCTAAAATTTGCAAAATTTCAAAGTTTCAAGGGGCATAACTCCTGAACCCCTTTGGACCTCTGAACCCAAAATCGAACTTGACCTGAGTTTTGTGGTAAACAAGTTGCATACCAAGTTTGAAGACCTTGTAATATTTCTTTCACAAGTTATCAGTCGGAAACCTTCGGGGGACGGACGGACGGACGGACGGACGGACAGACAGACGGACGACGGACGGACACACGACTGAGGGTATCACATAATACCTCGCAACTTCGTGTGGCGGGGTATAAAAATTAAAAAAAAAAAATTTGCAATCCATGTTTAGAAAATGACAGCTTTTAACTGAAAAGTATCAATTCACATTGTTGCTACGTAGAAATTCCAAAGCGAAGAGGTCTTTTAGAGTTTCAGGAAATTGACCAAAATTGGAATCAAAGATTTTGCAATTCAGTTCTTATAAAAAATTGGCCTTTGACAAAAAAAATTATGGTTGCTTTGTAAAATTCCAAAAATTGAATGGTCTTTGAGTGTTTCAGGAAATTTACCAAAATTGGAATCAATAATTGTGGCAATCCAGGTTTGGAAAATGACTTCTTTAACTGAAGAGTATCGAATTCACAATGCAGCTAGGTACAGGATTTCCCAAATGAAGTGGTCCTTGAGATTTGAGAAAATTTACCAAAATCGGAATCAAAGATTTTGAAAATCGGTCTTTTGACAAAAAGAAATTAGAATCAAAGTCCCAAAGGGACTGGTGGATTAGTGTCTATGATGGCAATGGTCAGTATCTAATCTATTATAAGTTATCATGCATTGAACCAACTAATATGATTATTTAGATAGTGTCGAAAATCGTTGAACGGCAAGCGACCTTCAGGTCGCGCCGTTCAACCATTTTCGACACTATCTAAATAATCATATTAGTTGGTTCAATGCATGATAACATTTTTGTGCGGTTATGCAAACCTGTTTGTAGAAAACGATAATTACAAAATGACCTACATTTAACTACACGATTATACACATAGACGCTATGTCGACTGACCGCGTACTCTGGACAATACACAGCCGAATGATGTATTGATTTTTCATGTTGTATAAACATGATAAAGTTTACATGACGTTTCGTAATACATGGAGCGAAAGCCTTTGAAAATGAATGCAAATAAAATATTTCATATAATTTACATGTTATTCCAAATATAGATGTATTTCACATTTTAAGTTTTTAATGTAAATATCAGGCTGAAATAAGTTTTACATTACGTGGAAGTAAACTTTAATTACGATATGTTTATTTATCCATGCTTACTGCATGTTTGTGAATTTTGTCCTTATGTACAATTCTCATATGTACGCTTTTGAATGACTTTGGTCTACATGTAGGTGAAACACTACATTATCATGATTATTGATTGTCTTGTGTAGGGTGGACATGGTTATTTAGCAGGTGGTTAATCAGCCAATAGAATCTAAGTTTACATCCGCATAACCGCACAATGATATTTTATGTACACTGTCCATGTATGATATGAATAATTGCCTGTCTATGTCGTGCATAATTACTCATTTTTTACTATGAACCAAGAAAGGTACAAAAACCATGTTTTGCTCATCAAGAAAATTAACATGCCTTTCTGACAGTCAGCAAGTATTTACTGGTGGCCATCTTCATTTGATCACACCAGCCAATCAATGGCAATCAAACCATTAGAGACAAATATTCATAGAATTTTGATTTTATACCAGAAACCTATTACATATTATGGGTTCCCTGCTGTACACTCAACATAGACTAAACAATGACAGCACCATCTTGATCAAGTACAGTTTGAAATTTAATTCTAAAGAAGAGACCTGAATGAAAGGTTTGTGAATGCTGACAAGACGCAAAAGCTGACAAGACCTGAGCAGCAATACCCTGCTCTTTATGGAGATAATAATTCGTCCAAGAAACACACGAAGACATGAAAACGATGATCTGTGCCAAGTTCTTTGTGCAACAATGCATCTCAATTCGCGCTATGAAATACATTCTCATACAATTGAAAAATGACTGTTATGCATTGTAAATACTCAAATGACATTATCTCAAGTTTTGTTTGACCAAACTCAGATCAACGGCAATTAACACGCAACACCCCGGACTGAACATTGTTGGACGAACGGCAATCAACAGATCAACACCCCTGCCTGATCCCATTTCGAATTAAGTCAGTTCCAACCCCGATCGTTGCAAAATATCGTCTGTTTCGGAATATGCACTTTGACAACTGTTTCCAGGTAATACTTTGTATTTACCGATGTACGACTTATTCAGTATTTTGTTTTTGAGTAGGCCATTACAGAATACAGAATACAGAATTTTATTTGCCAAATCAAGGGCCCACAGGGGGCATATATATTACAATGATTAAAACAGAGCACATACATGTATATTTAACAACAATAATAATAATATATAAAAGAAACACACAAGTAACTTAGGGACCTGTATACCGAACGCGGACCTCGGAGAAGACACTGCAAAATGACAATCGCAACAAGTATAATGGAACAGCCTACGTGGAACAGCCGTTCTTTTCCATTCATTGATAACTAGAAATGTAAACAAACATTACATCTTCCGTAGATTGTAAATAATGGACTGTTGTTCTCGACGGCTAATGAACTTGATTTTTTATTTCCAATGCGTTGTTCTTTTATGATTTATTTCAAAACGGCCACATCGTTTCATTGACGGTTCAGGGAAGTACGTTTACGCCATTCATACAAATGTAAATAAAGGCATCGGTCTTCCATATTCATACATCTACACACAAAATTTTATGAATGGGAAATTCATTCGGTGATTAATTAACGAATTCGGGCACCATTTAAGTGTTGAAAAGTTCGGGCAATCAAATTAATGTTCAATGAAAATAGACTATTGAGCGTCAGTTTTTTTATAAGTTCTGAAAGATGTGTACGAGGTTTCCTGAAAAGGATTCTTTTAGCATGGGTATGATCACTAATGTTTGATTGCGTGAGGTTGGTCACCTGGGTAGTAACATAGGATAGAATTCTATCCTTTGGATAGACACTAATCCAAAAACTATGGTTGCTGGGTAAAGTTCCCAACAAAATAGGTCTTAGAGAGTTTCAGGAAACTTTTTAAAAAAATTCACACATGATAAATAAATTAATTTTTTTGTGATTTTTTTTATTGATTAATGAATCTCAAAAATCATCTGAATTAAAATATCATCTATTATACTATCATTAATTTTACTTAAGAACCGTGAAAACTAAGAACCGTGAAATCAATTGCCTGTCAATGACAGAAATATTGCATTTCATTGGGCATAGCTGTATAGAAATAATCAAAAATATTTTTCTGCTGTTGCTTCAAATTTATTCTCATAAATAATTCAGTTTCTAAGAAATTCACAGCAAAACATTACTGTTTTCCTTAGTGCTCAATACTATAGGAAATGGGAAACCAGTCCATACTGGGATCAGTCTAGACCATGAACTTGGATGTGGTCTATTCCATTTAAAAACTAATTGCCGTTTAAACAGAAAAGAGAAAAAGATGCTAAGAATAATTCCAAAAATTAAAACAATGAACATTACTGGAGATAGGATGTTGTCTCCTTGACAATTTGCCCCATTTCCTTTCTTTTTCATATTAATTTCAAAATTCAATCATAAAATTCAAAGCCAATGAACAATGGCCTTGTAGTCACAGCATCTGTTTGTCACCAAAACATTGCAATTCATGTTTTGATCTATCTGTAAACAAAGATTCATCGGGATATCAAATCAACTACCTTCATTCTAAACCGATTCCGAACCTTACCCTGAAGTATAATATCAAATATTCACTACTAATATTCAGAGCCACCTGTAATGATTAATTTTGACCCCGTTGAAAATTCTCCTATCCGGACATCTGTGCACATTACCTGTGGAGGCGGTGAAAAAGTCCACATTTCATTATATATCTAAGTAACTTCAACAATGATTTATTCACTCCTTTTTAAGATATTTAAATGAAACTCGGAATATGCATTTGGAACATCAATATAAACATCATTTCCGAATTTCAAGATCATAGTTATTATAACACCGAATATATAACAATTTTAAATATCGATTTTTTTACATAATCATCGATCGCGTCACCGCCTATGAAGGGCGTGTAAGATTGAAATCGACTGATCTGATTGGTCAGGCGTTTTTCAACTTTCAAAATTGATTCCAAAGCCATTGAGTTTTGATCAGCCAAATTTTCAACGGGAAAAATCTTCAGATTTCAAGGTTTAGGTTTAAAAACCCTTGCGTTGAATACTGAGCATCGTGGAAAAATGGCCAATTCTTAAAAAAAAAAATCAAAAACAAAACTGGAAGTGCAAAAATCTGAAAGTTTGTATAAGATTTGCCAATCGTCCAGGTTAGGAATTCTGTATGGGAGTAATTAGTAGAGCGATGAGTATTAGAAAAGTTGCTTAGTTTAAAAGTTTAAATGACCCAAAAGCCTCATGGAATTTTATTGGCACATATGAAAGGTTAAAATGTTGGCTTACATAGCGTTATGTTGTAAACATTGAAAACTAGTCCAAACTGTACGAAATTTCGGGTCAAAACGGTCACCTTGTAGAACTCCAATTTTGACCAAGTCAAAGTAAAGGAATAAAAATCGTTCAAAATTTAATAACCAAAGGCTCCCATGAGCCTGTATCGCGCACCTGGCTTTCAGTTGCCACAATCAAGGTAACATTGTAAGTTATACAGTTGATCTAAAGTCTCTCAAACTTTCGTAGCTCGAACATTTCCAATATCTTGAACTGTATTTAAAGTATGATCATGTTTTAGGGACCGACCATTTAACTTGAA
This sequence comes from Modiolus philippinarum, assembly GCA_002080025.1. Taxonomy (NCBI): domain Eukaryota; kingdom Metazoa; phylum Mollusca; class Bivalvia; order Mytilida; family Modiolidae; genus Modiolus; species Modiolus philippinarum. The sequence goes on from MJUU01017970.1 coordinate 251,091, forward strand.
AGGGGGGGGGGGGGGGGGGGNTATGGTTTTTTTCTAAAAAAATATTTTGGATCTGATTTTATGTGAAAAAAATATTTTGGCTGCCAAAATGGTGAAAAAAAATTTTCTGAATGAGGCTTTCTGCCCAAAAAATTATGTTAATTTTGAAAAAAAAATTTTGTTGATAAGCGTGCAAAAAATAAATAATTTGTTTCCCGCGAAGCGCGAAAAAAATTTTCTGTCCAGAAAAAAAACCATAAACCCCCCCCCCCCTCCTTCAGGTTAAATGGTCGGTCCCTTACTAAATTTCATTATTGGGCTTTTTTGACAAAAACGTTCTTGCTAAGGACCACTTTCGACACCAGTTTTGTAGTCGAGATGTCATGTTTTGTAGTCGAGATGTCATGATTTCAACATCGGTTTTGAAGTCGCAACATCAAAATCTATTTGGAAACCAAATTTCAGTGAAATAGGACAATGTTGAATTTGGAAACCAAATTTCATTGAAATAGGACAAAGTTGAATTTTCCCGCCTTTTTACGAAGCCATTTTGAAATTGCCATCAGCAAACAATTAATTTTCAACATCAGTTTTGAAGATGCGACATCAATACCTATTTGGAAATCAAATTTCATTGAAATCAGACAATGTTGAATTTTCCCACCTTTTTTGGCCACCATTTTGAAAATGGTGGTCAACAACAATTTTCAACATCAGTTTTGAAGTCGCCACAGCATGGCAAACATTTCATCAATTTACACTTAACCTTCACCTTCTATAGTTTTGGAAATAAAAGACAAAAAATACGAAAATTATAAAAATTTGGTGAAAAAAGGGCATAAGGGACCGACCATTTAACTTGAAGGGGGGGGCTATGGTTTTTTTCTAAAAAAATATTTTGGATCTGATTTTATGTGAAAAAAATATTTTGGCTGCCAAAATGATGAAAAAAAATTTTCTGAATGAGGCTTTCTGCCCCAAAAAATTATGTTAATTTTGAAAAAAAAATATTTTGTTGATACGCGTGCAAAAAATAAATAATTTGTTTCGCGCGAAGCGCAAAAAAAATTTTCTGTCCAGAAAAAAAAACCATAACCCCCCCTTCAGGTTAAATGGTCGGTCCCTAACTCCTACAAGGGTCTATAGATTTTCTTTAAAATTTCAGGGTAGGTAGATCTTGTTATGCTGAACATTTTTGCAATTTACACTTGACCTCTATCTGTTACACTTTTTGAAATAAAAAATAAACCAGAGGCTCCCAGGAGCCTGTATCGCTCACCTGGTTTTCATTTGCCACAATCAAGCTAACATTGTAAGTTATACAGTTGAACTTCAGTCTCTCCAACTTTGGTAGCTCAAATACGACCAATATGTCTTTGTTGGGCTTTTTTGACAAAAAACATTCTTGCCAAGGACCACTTTTGACACCAGTTTTGAAGTCGAGACATCGTTTTGTAATTGGCGCTCAACGACAATTTTTAACACCATAAAGTCACAACATCACACTGTGGGAACTCACCGCTCGCCAACTCGCCAAAAGCAAGTAACATTCTCATTTGGAGAGTGACAAGAACTCCATACTCGCCAGTTTGGCGAGTGGAACTTTTGAAGCAAGTTGCCGGTCACGAGATATGTCCGGTAAAGTATTCTTTGGGTCGTTAATAAAATCAATGAAACTGTCCTACCCATCAGGTTTTCCCCTGGGACCAAATTTGTGAATCAATATCCATCAAGCAATCATTTTGAAGAGTCTATTTTAATTAGCCAATCAAAATAATTGTATTATCTCCCTTAGAAATTGTCATGCGCAGATTGAAGAAAATTAGATACTTTCGATTTCTAGGGATGGAAGAAACCTTGTGGTTGCTGTCTAAATATAGCGTGAATTTCGATGTTTATAACATGTCAATGTTTAGAAACTACTTACCCGCAAAATTGTGAAATAAGGCAACAAAGATTAAATCAGAAGTTTTTGTTGAAGTAGCGTTAGACATTGTGCATAATTGACTTTCCTGAGGACAACCTATGTTTGATCATATTTGGTTTTGGTACACCATCCAATTGATTTCATATTACAAATTCAAACTGATAAAAGCATGGGATGATTTTTGACCGGACGTATTATGGTATACCGGTGTCCGTCCGTCCACACGTCATACTCTAACCAGAGAACGCTTTGATCGTTTTTCTTGAAAGTTTGCAGGATTGTTGGGTATGACGGAAGAAAGCTCCCTATCGTTTTATTTTTTCGTTGGATCTTTCGTTCCAGAGTTATCGGACTTTGATTATTTAAAAAAAGCATAAAATCGCAATTTCGATCATTTTTCTTGACACTTGGCTTGCCTTTATTGTCAAGTTTGATCAGATGGAGTTTCAAGACAACGGCAGCAGAATACCGAAGGAACAAAGCACAAGATTACACAAATCAAAGTCCAGAGACAAGGCAAAAGCAAGAACACCAAAAGACGGAAGACCAAAGACACCACATGCCCACAAAACACACGAACATTACATATACAACACAAAAAACTAAAGCACTAACAGTGTGAACTCTCAATAAAAAAGAGTGACATCAGGTGCTCAGGAAGGGTAAGCAAGGTAACAAGACGTTCCGGCCTTACGACAAATCCGTCCCTGCCTATCCGGCCCTGTGCTTTCCAGCCTTATTCCAATCCGGCCCTGTCTTAAAAGTAGATCCAGCCTTACGATAATCTATGTATTACTGTTGTTTTCCGCGAAAATTTGTTACAAGAAGTTGAATTTGTTTGTGCCATAAGAAGAATTCAACTTCATATGCCAATTTTAAACCTTGGAAGATGGAAAGCATACTCATGTCCTGAAGTTTTTAGTGGTATATTTAGCATGTTTGTGTATCATGACTTTGGTCTTTTATTTCTGGTGTTCTCACTGGACTCTCATTTATTTAATCCACTTGACGTTTGTTCTTTCGGCATTCTCAGTCTGCAATTGTTTCTTAAATCTAGGTATTGCTAACATTTCAAATAAAAATAAACTTGGTACGCAGTTCACATGCTTTCCCTCACTAAATACGTTTTCGTAACTTGGTTAAAACTCCTTTGTTCCTATATTCTGCAGCATTTTTAAATGCATCAATATAAGTCTGAACAATAAATAATACGACTTTCTATATCTGATATCATGACCAAACTGAACAAAACAACGATATAGTATCAATTAACAATATAGGGACGGATAGACCAAGGCCGGATTGTCATAAGGCCGGACTGGCGTAGGGCCGGACTGTTGTAAGGCCGGATGATCTCGAAATCGGTAAGCAAGAATCATTTAATCAGTTTGCTTTTAAGTGGGGAAGGGCGTATCATGTGCTCTTGGCGGAGCTGTTTATTATTACTAAAATTATTCTCCCTTTAGCCAAATGGGACCTTTTGCTGAGTTTAACCCACTTGATCAACTGCAAAATTTGGCAAGTATAAAGGCAGTTTGGCGAGCTGTAAGTAAAATTCACTCGCCAAAATGGCGAGTGTTAAAAAAAATTCTGTTCCCTCACTGCATCAATATCTATTTGGAAACCAAATTTTATTGAAGTCACACAATGTTGAATTTTCCCACCTTATTTGGTGGCCATTTTTAAAATCACATGCAAGGAACAATTTTTAACATCAGTTTTGAAGTCGCAACATCAATATCTATTTGGAAACCAAATTTCATTGAAATCAGACAATGTTGAATTTTCCCGCCCTTTTCTGGCAGCCATTTTGAAAATGGAGGTCAACAAACTATTTTCAACACCAGTTTTGAATTTGCAACAGCATGGCAAACATTTCATCATTTACACTTAACCTTCATCTTCTATAGTTTTGGAAATACACAAAAAATACATAAATTTAAAAAATTTAGTGAAAAAAAGGGCAATAACTCCTACAAGGGTTTTGCATTTTCTTCAAAATTTCAGGGTGGGTAGATCTTGATATGCTGAACATTTTTTGCAATTTAAAGTTGACCTCTATCTGTTATAGTTTTCAAATAAAAAATAAAATAAATTAAAATTTTGAAAATTTTACAGAAAAAGGGCAATAACTCCCAGACTGGTTTTCAGATTTTCTTCAAAATTGCAGGGGGGGGGGGTAGATCTTGCCATGCTGATCATTTTGACCGAGTCAGATTTTTGATATCTGTAACGATTTCTGAGTTATTTGCAAAATACAGCAATTTACCCTTATGTTCTATTTTTAGTAACAGCAGCCATGTTGTTTGATCCTCGGACTAATCAAACACAATTTTGAAACTGCATACCCTGGTGATTATTCAGGCCAAGTTTGTTTACAATTCGTCCAGCAGTTTCAGAGGAGAAGATTATTGAAATTGTTGACGGAGGGACTGACGGACGACGGATGGACGACTGACGCAAAGTGATGGGAAAAGCTCACTTGGCTTTTAGGCCAGATGAGCTAAAAATGTAAAAATTTTGAAAATTTTACGGAAAAAGGGCTACAACTCCGAGATGGGTTTCAGATTTTCTTCAAAATTGTACAGTGGGTAGATCTCATCATGCTGATCATTTTCACCTAATGTCAGATTTTTGATATCTGTAACAGTTTTGGAGTTATTAGCCAAAAACTGCAATTAACCCCTATGTTCTATTTTTAGCAATGGTGGCCATGTTGTTTGACCAGCCAACTAATCGAACACAATTTTGAGAAGCCATACCCTGGTGATGACTCAAGTCAAGTTTGGTTACATTTGGCCAAGGGGTTTCAGAGGAGAAGATTTTTTAAATTGTTGACAGACGGACGACAGACGCTGGACGACAGACGAATAGTGATGGCAAAAGCTCACATGGCCTTTTAGGCCAGGTGAGCTAAAAAGTCATTAAAAACATTGTTATGCTTTGAAATAAAGATTACTTCGTAAAATTCGATGATTAAATATGGACATTTGGTAACAAAAATGGTGCCACTCAAGTTTTGGATAAAATTTAGCTACTCTGTGCCTGTAAGACACATATGATGCCCCTGCAGTTGGATATAAAACATGGAAATCTAATTTCTAGGCATTGATATAACTGTGGCTTTAATAATGTTTTAACTGTTCCAGAAGACAAATTTCAATAAAATGGGTCAAAGAATCAAATGCCAGGTTGCTTTTTGGTGCTTCTAGCTATAAAGTGTTGTTTTATAGGTTCCCAAATGGGTCTATGTATGGAATATGTTGAAAATAATGATAAAAAATATCTAAGTTAAAAGGTCTGGAAAAATATGAAAAAAAAATTTCAAAAAATAATTCCAAAAATGGAGGCGCACATCTACAATATATATAGAAACATTTTGTGAAGTTGAAAAAGTAAGAGATAATAACTGTAGGAGGAGTTGATTTCACAAAATAGGTACCCTTTGTTGAAAATGTCAATAAAAATGACTAAGTTCCAAAGTCCTTAAAAATAGGAAAAAATTTTCAAAGGAAAATGCATATCTACAATATATATAGAAACATTTTGTGAAGTTTCAAAAATGTAAATTGAAAACTGTAGGAGGAGTTGATTTCACAAAATCAGTATCCCATTTTCCAGCCC
>MJUU01017971.1:12069-55604 GCA_002080025.1 Modiolus philippinarum
ATTTAAAGAAATAAATTCTGAAAAATCTGTTTTTGGACTCTATGTTCTAAATCGTAAATTTGTATTTTTTATTGGAATTGGTAAATAACTAAGAAATAAATATTTACCAATTTACCAATCAGCCACCCAACATAAAATCTTTCACAACCTAATTAATATACTTCAGCACGATTTTACACTCGAGCAATTCGGCATTACATTTGGGGAAAAAGTTTATATTTAGGCAAATAAAAATTTTTTACGTTTGGGCAAAAATATCTTTTAATAAAATAAAAACGAAATCCTGAAATACACGATAAAATGTTACGTTATATTTTGCACTTTAATACCTCTTCCGTTCGCCATATATCTTCTGCCCTTTGCACATCGCAAGAGGTGGAAGTTGGATTTTGACCAGGATATTGATATACTACATATTTTTAAAGTCAATCATCAAGTTAAAATCTGACTTAAAAGCACCAAAATCTGACTAAAATAACTATGTACATGTGAAGAAGCTAGTATCGTCACTTGGAAGTTAAAGTATATCAGTTCTTGCTCTGTACCTGTAGCTAATAGAATGAACGAATTCTTTTCTGGTTAGTTCCCGCCTTTCGTCGCTTGTCCATGTCCATCAAATATTCAATCCGTTCTTTTCTGATTTAAAGCACACTGTTTTCAATAGCTAGTATACTGATATAAGCTGTGGATTACAATTTGATGAAAACATCGATGAAAATATTTTTTTCGGATGGAACATATGAAATGGTTCGTTAAAACGCTAAAACTTGAAGTTTTCCTAAAGGTCATAGGGGTGACTACGTTTATAAACAGTATATGCAAGACTGAATTAAACAATTAATTTACCTATTATTACCTGTAATTACAGGCTTGGAAGACTTAGGTAACAAAATAGGATTTGCCAAAACGTTACAATTTTATATGCCAAAACAGGACATTTTCAAGCTGATAATTTTACCCAAAAACTTCCTATCAATGGCTTTACGTTGCTGCTGAGGTACTACCGAACGCTACCGCAATGGAAGGAGAGGTTTGGTGTGCCATAAAACATTTCTTTTGAAATGATAAACATGATATATAAAGTAAATGGTGGTTATAACAAAATAACCGAACAGAATTACATGTATAAAGAGCCAAACTCCAGCAGGTAAAAAGACAAAGTACATGCAAATTTGTTGACTGCAATGGTCCTGATTTTGTACAAGCATTTCAAATGAAATGGTGGGAAACCGGTTTTCACAAATGATGGGTTTTTGATGATGGTGTATTAATACGAGAGGAGATATTTTCCAATGCTGTTCATTTGAAAGAATAATAAAAATTTAAATGAAATTCTTAGGACACACTGAAAATAGTCCTAGTTATACACCAATACACCAGGCGAGACCAGTTACAGACATTTATTGCATTGGGAGGGTTTGGATCCAAGAAAACGAGTTTAACCCCCACCGCAATTTTTTCGCCTATCCAAAGTCAGGAACATGTTGGTCATTGGCTTGTCTTTGTCGTCTTATAAAATTTAAGTTCCTTGATATTCGGTTATTGGATGTGGCTTGTTTCAATTGATTTATATTTTTTTTTACTTTTTTGGGGGACATTTAGGGCTTGTTATATGGTGTGAGGTTCCTCACTGTGTTGAAGACCGTACGAAGACCCCTAGATGCTTTATTTTGGGTCGTTTTAACCTGGAGATGGGCTATTGTCTCCTTGACATTTACCGTTTTTCCTTTCTTTTTCATATTGTTTGTAAGATATCGTGTTTAAACCACAAATTGCATTTGAAGTAGATATTTGCAATGGGTTCAATTTTCCTGGTTATATTATTTATAAACAATTTAAATCATCGTCTTCAAACCCTAGTAAATGTCATCCGGTAGATAATTCCTTTTTATGTTCCTAATATTAGTAATTTAAGAAGTTATTCAGTTGTTAACTTCACTGTTTTACATGTAAATGTACAATGCCCAGAACATTAAATTTAGAAATTGTCTATTATGTTTCTGTAAAATAGCTGGAAAATTGTACCAACTTACTGTGAACGACTTGGCAATGCGATAACGGTTGTATACAGTGAAATTGTCGTGGCAACGAGGTAGTATGTCGTGGGAAGAGTTAGTATCTCGTAGCCATGAATTAGTTTGTCGTGAAAACGAGTAAATATCCCGTGACCACGACTTAGTATCTCATGGGAACGAGTTAGTATATGTCGTAAGAACGAGATGGTATGATCTCGTGGGAACGAGTTAGCTATCTCACGGGCCACGACTTAAAAAGTCGTTGGAACGAGATAGTATCTCTCGAATATTTGTGGGTGCATGCATAAGAACAAAATGAGCAATTTTTGTAATAGACCTTGCTGGATTTTCCGATGCTAACAGGTTTATAAAACGATTTTTATCACTGTTAGCAAATCGAAATCATAAATTCTACCTTTGCATCTCATTTAACCAACACATTATCATTCAATTTTTGTAAAAAAAACCTCTTTTTTGTTTTTTTTTTTCTGTTTTATTTTGTTTTTGTTTTGTTTTGTTTTGGTTTTATTTTTTGCTTTGCTTTCTTATTGTTTTTGTTTTTATGGTCTGATTGTACTGAAATGAGCAATTATTCTAAAAGAACCTTTTATACATCCTTCCAGTATAGTTTGGATAAATTTTCATCATAGTTTCAGAGCAGATAATGGAAATGGTGATTTTCCCTCAGAGTCCGTTTTTAACTATGTTCTGCGCTGGCGGCAATGTTTTTTTGTTTATTTGTTTTTTTTTTTGTTTTTTTTTTTTTTTTTTTTTTTTTTTTTTTTTTTTTTTTTTTTTTTTGTATCAGATCTTGTAAAGGACCTCCCATAAATCATTCCTATAAAGTTGAGTTGAATTTGCTACAGTGGTTTCAGAGAGGATGAAAAAAAATATGATTTGCACAATGTAACATTGCAGCTGGGTGCACAAATAACCTCTCAGTAAGTCAACTTGTAGCAGCCATAAAAGCGCTTCGAAGTTAGAAGTTAGCGAAGAAGAGGTAAAGAGTCTGCTCTAGAGTCATGACTGCTTGGGCCTGTCATGGTGACAGAACTAGAATCCTTACCGGACTGACATATCATGGTCATTGAATCTTTACCGTTCTGGTCGGAGCAGTGAAATAAAAGGGACACCAGGAAACACCTTCAATGGCTGAAAATTATAATTACATGCCCCAATATGTTAGGGAACTACACAGGAAAAACACAAATAAGTCAAAAGACAAACGTAAACAACAATAGGCACTTGGGACAGCCGGACTTGGTACCGGCACTAGCAAAAGCCAGCGGTAGAGTTAGACCGGTTAATGGGTACCCAAACATTCCCTTCATCTGTCCAGTTTCCCTGTGGTTTGGTAAACATACGAATAAAACCCAATACAGGTAGACTACTTACTCCATGACCACAATCTTGAAAGGAGAGAATATGACAATACGTAATTTTGAAAGATTGGTCAATGGGTGCTCGCCGCTAATCTGCCGGCTAGCTTAAGGAGCCTAGTCTGCTTGTAAAACACTGTGACTGCTCTAACCTATGCTAGTCATACTGTTATGAGCTGGCCTGTACTAGCTATGACCGCCCTCTGACCTGCTCTTGCCAGATCCCTTACAAATTTTTATATCGTAACCAATATACGAGAAAGGGGTGGGGCGCTTATATCTTGTATTTTGTTCACTCGATTATTTAAATGCCTGAGTCTTAATTTATGCTTCAGACACTATATTTAACCGATTGATTCGTCACATAATTAAAATATATTCCAAAATGTTTCTCTGCTATAATCAAAAATGTTTCTCTGCTATAATCAGACTATTAACACTTCTAATTAGTCAATAGTCATAAATTACAATGTTCATGCACTTAACTAGGTTCGTTCCTCATGCTTTGGGAATTCCCGGGTTTTATCCATTTAAAAGCATTATAATTTTTTGCCCATGGACCCCCTTATTTTTTCCCATAATTTCATTTAATACAGTTTCCTGCCATATTTTCAATCACTTACATCTCAAAAACGAGATCATCAACCTATTGTTTTTTTTTCACTGAAATTACTTCTTTTTTTTTATTTTCTAACAAAAAATCACATTTATTTGAAATCCTATTTATTTTCAATTGGAGTAGCGAACCCCTTAAACGAATACGATATTATATAGGTCAAAATAAAAGTAATTAAGAAGCCAATTTCAATGCCAGATTTTAATGTTTTTGATATCAAATGTCCTATTATTGTTCACATCATCTTAAGCAACATTCGCGCCGCTTCCGTAGTAGGAGATCGACCATTTAACTTGAAAAGGGAGGGCATCTACACGATGTAATCAAAGGTGAATAGGGGTACAGGACTGCGGGAGTAAAGAAGTTTGCATCTCATGTTTACTTAAGCAGGGGGTCCAATCGAATTGGTAAGTGCAGCGTGTATTTTGGTAAGTGCTGCCAAAGATGGCTGACGCGCCCCGCTTCGGCAAGAAAAGGTCAGTGTTTGAGAGTGTCTTACCGTTGTACATTTGCTCGTTGTATTTCATAAATATTGCGTTTCGGCTCTCCTCCCATCTGAAAACCGATACGTGTATTTACTTTAGTACAAATAACGCTTTTCAGAAAGCTATTGAAGGAAAACCGACGAGGGGTAGGTCAAAATTTTGAACAATTTCATCTTTGGATTTCTATACATCTAATGGATTAAATGTTACGTTTTTAGTATAGAATTGTTATTTGTTGATTGGAAAACATGTCAAAGATTTATTTTGCATTTGGCTGTTTGTCGTTCTGTTTATTTTTGACATTACTTCAAATTTTGTTAAGTGTTTTTATTTTTTAATATACAGTGTAGAGCTAAATTATTTGGACACATGAAAATATAGATACCAATATATACATTAAATAGTAACTTAAAAACATTTAACAAATAAAGCAAAAAAAGCAAAAAAGAAAAAAAGGTTCTGGTCGAAATTCGATATTTGGCATATAATATACGATGAATCTGAAGCCCTTTGTTTAACCGACTTAACTACCCGGGTAACATGTTAAGAATGAATTATAAAATTTTAACTATATAAAGCTAAGCTAATCAAAACGCCAATACAGTCCATCTTATTTTTTTATTTTTATTTTTTTTATTTAAAGAAAAGTTCAATTTTGAACATGAAGTATCTCGAAAACCAAAATGAAATTTATTTGTACATACTTTGATTTTAAAGGCCTGCATAAAAACCTTTGATTTTAATTGGTTCTGTAGGTACTTCTCGGGGGATTCCCAATTCAAAGCTCGGAAAAATGCCTTAAAAATGCAAAAATGCATTTTCGGCCTTTTTCAAATTAAAAACTACTTTCTCAGCATCGTATCTTATTAGTTCACCTGGCCACAGGTCATGTGAGCTTTTGCCATCACTTGGCGTCCGTAGTCCATCCGTCCGTCCGTCCGTTAACTTTTATTCAAAGATATCCTCTGAAACTACTGTGCCAATACTAACCAATCTTGGCCTGCATCATAACCAGGGTATGCACTTTCAGGTTTGTGATTTTTATGTCCTTAGACCAAGCAACATGGCCGCTGTTACTAAAAATAGAACATAGGGGTAAATTGCCGTTTTTTGTTTTTTTGGCAAATTACTCGAAAACCGTTACAGATATAAAAAATCTGACTAGAGGATAAACCAACCTGCAATTTGGGGAATATCCGATAACCCGTCTTGGAGTTATTGTCCCTTTTCCAATAAATTTTCGTGGTTTTTTTTTGTGTGTTAGTTTTAGTCTTATATATTGAAAATGGTAGAAGATAGAAGTAAAGTTTAAATTAAAAAAATGGTCAGCATAGTAAGATCTACATGTCCTGCAATTTTGAAAAAATCTGATGACTCAGATAGGAGTTATTGCCCCTTTTTCTTTAAATTTTCACAATTTTTTAACGTTTTTACTTTTATTTAAAAAAACTGATTGAGATAGAGGTTAAATGTGAATTGCAAAAGCGTTGAGCTTTTCAAGGACTACAATTTCTACATATGTCCAGCAGGTTTCCATCTCATCCAAGATGGTCGCCACTAGGGAACATAGTTTAATATCGGACCCTATTGGAAATGCATTCAAAGATCTTCCTCTCTGAAACCACTGAGTCAATGGGGACTAAATTTTGTCACAATAGTCCTCAGGTGGTCCCCTTTAAAGTTTGGGATTTTTCTGGTTGTACCTCATTCAAGATGGCCGCAAGCGGGGAACATAGTTTAACATAGGGACCCTTTTGGTAATGCATTCAAAGATCTGCTCTGCTGAAACTACCCAACCAATTGGAACCAAACTTGGATTGTTCCCTTTAAAGTTTGTGATTTTTATGTTCGCACCTCATCCAAGATGGCCGCCAGCGTGGAACATAGTTTAACATAGGGACCCTATGGGAAATGCAATCAAAGGTCTTTTCTCCTGAAACCACAATTTATCCTTGGCTGGTCCCCTTTAAAGTTTGTGATTTTTATGTTCGTACCTCATCCAACACGGGAAATAGTTTAACATAGGACCCTATGGGAAATGTATTCAAAGATCTTCTTCCTGAAAGTTTTGAGCCAATTGTAACCAAACTTGGTCACAATAGTCTTTAGCTGGTCCCCTTGAAAGTTTGTGATTTTTATGTTCATATTTCATCCAAGATGGCCGTCAGCAGGGAACATAGTTTAGCATAGGTACCCTATAGGAAATGTATCCAAAGATCTTCTCCTCTGAAACTACCGAACCAAATTGACCAAACTTGGTCACATTAGTCCTTGGGTGGTCCCCTTTAAAGTTTGTGATTTGTATGTTCGTACCTCATCCAAGATGGCCACCAGCATGGAACAAAGTTTAACATAGGGAACCTATGGGAAATGCATTCAAAAATCTTCTCCTCTGGACCTACTGAGCCAATTGGAACCAAACTTGGTAACAATTGTCTTTGGGTGGACCCATTCAAAGTTTTTGATTTTTATGTTTTTACCTCATCCAAGATTGAAACTGTAACATCTGGTGAACTGAGTTGTAGTATATGAATGGGTGGTCTTTTGATGACAATGAATAAAAACAGTCTCCAGGTGAGCGATACAGGCTCGTGTGAGCCATACAGGTTCATGTGAGCCTCTAGTTATCTTAACATCTTATCAAAGCCAAGTATTTTGTTTCTTTGAATATATTAAATTCCATAATTTTATGACAACTTTAGAAAATGACCCTAGTAGTGAAAAAACCCAGGCTATAAGCGATCACACTCTTTGAACTAAGTCAGATCGTAAAACGCAATGAAAAAAAAAGAACTTCGGAAAATCGATTAAATAATCGAATGATTCAAATATTAAAATTCATTAAGATTAGTTTAAACGAATTTATTATTAAATAAAGAATTACATCTATAAATATCTCATAATTTTACATGTACAATACTGGATCCGGAAACAAGCACAGCTTATGAAAACTCCGTCTCCATAAGAAATTTCTCTTCTCGAGACGTTATACCCGAAACACTCAGTTTGCGATAAGTTTTCGCAAGCTTACTATTATAAAAAAAACAAATCGTAAATTAAATTATAAGATTGTTGTATTATCAAACTATTAAAACTGAAACAAATAGTTATTGAAAACATGGTAAAATGAAAGTTNTTTTTTTTTTTTTTTTTTTTTTTTTTTTTTTTCAAACTGTATAAAACTAGAGGCTCAGAGACTGAGACTGTATTGCTCACCTGACAAAATTCTAAACAGCAGGGTTTTCGATGTTCTGCGTTGTGGCCATGTGTTTTGTTTCGAATCGGAACAAAATGTACAATCTCTGTAAAGGATCTTCCATACATCATTCCTGTAAAGTTTGGTTGAATTTGCTTCAGTGGTTTCAGAGTATTTGGCTAAAATTATGTTTTTACCATAGAGTTCAATGTTAAATGAAAGTTCTGCTCTAGCGGCCATGTATTTTCTAGAATCAGGACGATACGAGCAATCTTTGTAAAGTACCTTCCATACATCATTCCTGTAAAGCTTGGTCGAATTTGCTTCAGTAGTTTCAAAGGAGTTGATGAAAATGGTGTTGTTTTCCCATAGGGTTCAATGTTAAATATAAATTCCAAATCGTTTGATTATAATGCTGCTGATGAGAGGTAACTCCTTGAAACACGTGTACAGCATAACGAAATTTACCGTTTATGATGCAACTGTGGTATTTATTAAAGCCATGTTATTTGTAGAATCAGAACGAAATGACCAATCTTTGTAAAGGACCTTCCATATATCATTCCTGTAGAATTTGGTTGAATTTGCTTCAGTGGTTTCAGAGGAGTTGATGAAAATGATGTTTTTGTCCCCCGCCGCACCGCGACGGTGGGACCTAGTAAGGAACTGCGTCCGTGTGTCCGTCCCTCCGTCCATCCGTCTGCCGTATGTCAAACTTTTGAAGACGCAACTTCTCATGAACCGCTGAGGGGAAGTCATTCAAATTTTACAGGATTATTAGTCACCAATAGTGTAAGATCATATTCCATCACCATTTTGATTTTTCGAATTTTGTTGGAGTTATGGGACTTTGAATATTTCCACATTGTTATACAATGGCAAATCTTGTGGACGCAACTCCTCATGAACCGCTGGTAGGAATTCAATCAAATTTTACAGGATTGTTTGTCACCATTAGTACTAGATCATATCGCATCGCCATTATGATTCGTCAAATTTTGTGGGAGTCATTATGGGACTTTGATTACTTCCACACTGTTATACAATGGCAAATTTTGTGGACGCATCTCCTCAGAAACCGCTGTTCGGAATTCATTCTTATTTTACAGGAATATTATTCACCATATGTGCTAGATCATATCACATTGCCGTTTTGATTCATCAAATATTGTAGGAGTTATTGGACTTTAAATATTTAACAATGTTATATAATGACAGATCTTGTGGACGCAACTCCTAAGAAACCATTACTCAGATCTTCTTCAAATTTTCCAGGATTGTTAGTCACCATATTTACTAGATCATAGCATTGATTTGAGCAATATTAGGCTGAAACTTTTTAGATAAAAAACATTCAACATGTTTGAAATTAAAAGCAGGATATTAAGCATAAAATCTCATGTTTGGTATTATTCAATATTAAAAATAGCAACAAATTTTATATTTCACATAAAGCTGTTCCTTTTATTGATAAAACATGTACCATACATCAAATTAGCTTAAATATGCACATCCATGAAATAAAGGGGACAACAGAAAACACCTACAATGGCTGAAAATTATAATTACATGTCACGATCTGCAAGGGAACTACACAGGAAAAACACAAATTAGACAAAAGACAAGCGTAAACAACGATAGGAACTCCGGACAGCCGGACATGGTACCGGCACTAGCAAAAACAAGCGGTAGGGTTAAACCGGTTTATGGGTATCCAACCTCCCCTTTATCTGTCCCGTTTCCCTATAGTTTAGCAAACATACGAAAAAAACCCAATACAGGTAGACTACAAACTCCATGACCACAGTCTTGAAAGGAGAGTATATGACAATACGTAAGTTTGAAAGATGGGTCAAGGGGTGCTCGCCGCTAATCTGCCGGCTAGCTAAAGGAGCCTAGTCTGCTGGTAAAACACTGCCGCACTACGGAAGAAAAATCAAACTCAAAACGTCCCACAGGATTTGGTCAAGAATCATCATATATTTCATTAGACATCGGCAGTATCAGTGAGAGGCCAATATGTATTTAAAATTTAATTTTCATGTCACTAGATCTCAAAGCTAATTTAACGGATGCAAGCAGAGTATCTTATCCCCTATTACGTAAAGAATGTAAGTTACGTCCCAGCTTTTCTGGATTTTTAATCAGTTTCTGGCATTTTTTAACAACATTACCGTAAAACTAGAACCCGGCTGTTATATCTTTAATGCTTTAGTTAATTTTATTGCTATGTTTATATCATTCTTTTTAATCAATGCAACACTGGAAGCTAGTTACTTCTAGGTTTTCTAACACGTGTGAGTTTTTAAGTTTCTTGTACGTCGGGGGACATATTGCTACGCGTAGCAATCTTATTCGTCAAATATCGCAGGAGTTATTGAGCTTTTAAAATTTAACAATGTTATACAATGACAGATCTTGTGGACGCAACTCATCAGAAGCCACTCCTCAGATTTCCTGAATTTTCCCCACGATTGTTAGTCACCATATGTACTAGATTGATCTAGATTATAGTGATTTATTTGAGCAATATCGGACTGCAACTTTTTGGATAATAAACATTTAACATGTTTGAAATTAAAAGTATAAAATCTCATGTTTGGTATTATTCAATTACAAAAAATAGTAACAAAATTTTTTGTTCAAATAGAAATGTTCCTTTTATTACAAGAACATGTACAATAGATCAAATTAGTTTAAATATGTACATCAAAACACTTTTTGGGGTGTCTTTAACTAAAAATAAGATGTAATGTGAAGTCATAATTTGTAAAAGGGAGATAATAAAACCAAGGAAGATGATAAACTTATTCACTATTTCTTTTGCAAAGTTGTCAAAGCTTCACAGAATGATAGTTAAAAAATTAGAATTAAAAGTTCTAATTTTGGTAAATTTCCTGAAATTCTCAAAAGACTTATTATTTTTGAGGATTCTACTTTGCAACAATACATACCTTTCAGTGAAAGCTTTTCAAACAAGTTTTGATTTCAGCAATATGCATTACTTAAATCATAGGGGAGCCCCTGCGCATTTTTTTATTATTTTTTTTTGGAATGATGGAAAAAATAAGGGAAACGGGGAATGTGTCAAAGAGACAACGACACAAAGGGGAGTAATAACAACTCAAAGCCATCATAAGATCTTCAATGAACGGTGAGAAAACCCCACACCCAACGGCAGGTCGGAGTCGGCCCCTGAACAAAGAGCAATCAAGTCCAGCGAAATAAACATCATCCTAGACTCCTATAGACATAAAGTAAACTAACTAGAAAAAGGACAAGACACACAAAGGCTTAATAAATTCCTGACTTAGGACAGGTGCAAACCTGCTGCGGCGGGGTTAAACTAGTTTTATTGGATCCAAACCTTCCCCCTTACAGATGGTCTGAAATTGGTTGTAATGGATTGTGGAGCTTTCTGTTGCCACAGAAACCAAAACAGAAAACTGAGATTTTAGAAAAAAAAATATTCTGCTAGATATTTTTTACGACATTAACCCCTGCCCAAATTTGTTTATACCCCTCGCTTTAGAGGGCGGTACATAGCGATCATCGTGTCCGCTCGTTCGTCTGTTCGTTCGTCCGTCCGTCCGTCCGTCCGTCCGTTCGTTCGTTATTCCGTCCGCTCTAGAGTGCACACTTTGTGGCGACAACTCCTCTTAGACAATTTAGTGAAATTCAATGAAACTTTCACAGAACGTTCAGTACACATTGCGATTGTACACCATCTATTCAAAATGNGGATTTGATTTTTTTTTTTGGGGGGGGGGGGTATATATTCTGTGAGATACGTTTTTCCAGTTTAAATGGTGTTCTGAAATTGGTTGTAATGGATAGAGGAGCTTTAGGCTACAATGGGAACCAAACAAGAAATCTAGAATTTTAGAAAAAAGTATTCTGCTATACATATGTATTAAATAGATTATAAAGGGGAACTCCTTCCCAAATTTTTGTTTTGAAAGATGAACTCAAAATGATTGATTTCAGCAATATGTATATTACCTGAATTATAAAGGGAACACCTGCCCAATTTTTTTTTCAATTGTGGTCTGAGATTGGGTATAACTGATAGTGGAGCTTTTGGTTGCCAAGGAAACCGAGCCAGAAAACTGAAATTTTACAAAAAATGTATTTTTTTTCAATTTAAGCAAATATATATAAATAAATATAACTAGATTAAAAGGGGAAACCCTGCCCATTTTTTAAAGGGGGCTCCAAAATATTTGATTTCACCAATATGAATTACCTACACTACAAGGGGAAACCCTGCCCAGATTTTTTTGACAATGGTAGTCGGGTATGGGTTTTAAGTTTCTTGTGTGGTAGTGGAAATACTGCTTCTCGTAGCATTGTTGTTCCAATATGTTCCAATGTTAAATATAAGTTCCCCGCTGGCGGCTATGTTTTTTGTCGAATCAAAACTGAATGGGCAATCTTTGTAAAGGGCCTTCAATATGTCATTCCTGTAAAGTTTTGTTGAATTTGCTTCAGTGGTTTCATTGGAGATGATGAAAATGGTGTTTTCTCATAAGGTCCAGTGTTAGATATAACAATGATATATATAAGTTCCGCGCTGGCGGTCATATTTGTTGTCGGATTGAAACGAAATGGGCAATGGCAATCCTCGTTAAGGACCTTACATACATCATTCCCGTAACGTTTGGTCGAATTTGCTTCAGTAGGTTCAGTGGAGTTCATGAAAAAAGTGAACAGACGGACGGACGACGGACGCCAAGTGATGGCAATAACTCAAAATGACCTTTTGGGTCAGTTGGGTTAAATTGAAAATACCGACACCTTTAATTTAACATTCAGTTAAATAGTTCTACGGTCATGCAGACTTGACAAGAACAACCAGGACTAAAATAGACTTGGTAAGAGCGGTCATTGTCAGGGCAGACTTAGGTAGAACGGTCATGGCGAGAGCAGAATTAGGTAGAACGGTCAGGATCAGAGCCGTGTGTCTTAACAGACATAACAAGATAAGATATGGGTATACCCATATCCAAGGATACTCGATTGTTAACATACCTGTTATAGCTGTACAATTTTGAAAAGGATCATTTTCAAACAAACAAAAACAAAAAACAAAAAACATAAGATGCATTTATGTTTATGAATTTTTTTATTTATTTCGTTTCTTTGGGTTCTTCTTGTCATAAGCTCTCAGGATCACCATTAACCCTTACTGTTTCTTAGCAATATGGAAAATTGGGGAGGGGGGTCAAAATTGCACATGTACTAGATAATACAAAGTTATTTTTTTATTTGATTGTAATTGAATTTAATGCCTGTCAACATCCAGAGACATACAGAGATTAGCAAATACTCGAAATCGTTAACATCACGCGTGTAAACTCGCTCCACCAATGATGCAACACTAGAATCGAAACTCCTCGTAATTTTGGTCGAGTTTATCTGTACGGGTACAATGTTAAGACGGTAAAGTTATTGTTTTTACTGATGCATTGTGTTAACCTGATATTACAATTAAAATCCATGATAATTTATTGATATTCAATAAAAACCTTTTGTTGACATTTCTGTTCAGTTTTACTTAAAATTACATGTATTGGGAACCTCATAGGAAGTCTCGCACATGCGTGATATTACCGATTTTTACAAAGGATTAACAAGGAGTTTCTAATCTCTGTCTCTGCAACAATACAATCACTAATTTGATGTTTAGGGGTATTTTCTATTTCAGTTTTGTTTTGCTGTTTCACAACTCTTATTATAAAATGACTTTTTAAACATTATATACGGAACGATTAAGAATTTAAAAAAAAGACATGGCCACATCTTGTATTTCTAAAATTAATTGATATACGATGTATATCTATAATGAAATATTTCCGCTCAAACTATGTTGCTATAAGTTAACTGACATCAAGAGACAGGAATAAAAGCCCCGTCCTTGATAAACTGGAGTTTTCCTTGTGTATCGTGTGCGTTTTTGTCACATGTACATTCACTCCATATCCTTTCATTTTTTCTTCTGATTCTCGTTTTTGAAATATGGACAACCACAAATACTCAATTATTCGAAGCTTTACCCCGATCACTAACTGACTTTTTGAACTGCTTTTTCAGGGTTTACTAAATGCCGGAAAATTGAAACCGACATGTTACTCCAAAAATTCACACTCGGTTTCGCACGTTTTGAGGGTTAACACATATGNGGGGGGGGGGGGGGGCCTAACATATGTACCAACGAAATTTAGAAATGGATGGTATAACTCAAAATGTTACTATTCGAGCCTATGGAATATTAATTGATGTTCTGTGTCCTGCTAAGTAAATTAAAATCCTAAGTGTGGCTTGACTATGTCGTCTGCTACGTGATTCGGATGGGATGTGGTATCTACTAAAACATTGTTAGCTTCTAGTAAATAAATTAGTAAGGTATTATTATCATACTAATTTGTATTGTAGTGGTGGATACGCAACTGTACTATAGAACACAGTATCAAGGCTACGCATTAAACTGCTTATATTGTGTTTTACGTCATTGCCCCCTGTGGGTCCATGATTGGTTTAATAAATATATATTTGATTTGATTTGATTTATATTGTGTTTTGTGACTGACTGGGAGGTGTTTAACGTCCTTGACTACCTTTGTAGGTCTCGCACGGACGATGTTATGTGTAGTAGTAGTATGGTGGTTTATCGCCTTGAATACCTGTATAGGTCTCTCACGGCATTTTAAACCTGGAGGGACGCCCACTCCAATGCAATGTAATTTCGGACAGTTGATCTTCCCTGGTATCCGCTGACTGTCGTGAGACTTCGCAGTCGAATTCCTTGGTGGGTCGATCTTTTTGGGTGTAGAAGGACTTTGAAGAACTCAAAGCCCTAACTACGATATGCGCCGCCGTTAGCCTGCATGTCGAGGACTAATGTTATGTGTGGAATAACATTAAGGATTTAAAAAATAAATATTTCCATGTAAGTTCTATTAATAGAAGTTTAAATTAACAAAATTAGGAATTTAAAGACCACCATATCTATATATTATTCTATTTAATGAATTTATATACTCTTTTATTAGATAAAGTATTAAAATAAAAATGATATAATCATAAATATGATAATCATTGGTCGATAATTTAAAGAAAAGATAACTCTACTACATAACGTCAATAATATCAATGCATGACCGCCCGATACCGAGGAAGCGAAGGTGTATGAATATTTGTAGTATTACTTATTAAAACATGAACAAATCGCTTCAAATCATTAGTAAAAATACAACTCTTAAATTATGTGTATTCAGATAATTGATCTAGGGTGAATTAAACTGATAAAAAGTCGCCAAATACCGAACTATTTCCTACGCCATGACATTGTGATCTGTACCAAAAAACAATTAGATAGTATGCACTGATCGAGTGTATGAAAAGAATGGTCGCATTTCTAGGACTAAAACATAATTTTTTAGGACTTTCTAGGTCTGCTCAAATGTAACTTTGACCTGTTATCATTACTGCTCAAGTTAGCTTTGACGAGAGGTTAATGTAAGTACCCCACTGTATCCAACCAGAATGATATGAGCTATCTTTGTAGATGATGAAAATAATGACTTTCCTGTAGGGCCTGGGGTCAAGTTAATTCCCAAATATATTCTGTTTTAGCGTCCATGTCTCCTTGGATCGGAACAAAAAGTTTAATTTTTTGTAGAAGACCTTCCACACATCATTCATGCCAAGTTTGGTTGAATTTGCTTTAGAGGTTTCAAAGCAGACGATTTAAATGATGATTCTCAATAATATAAAAGTTTAACTATGTTCCGACCTAGCGGCCATGTTTTTTTTATCTCCTTGGAACAAAATGAGCAATTTTTTAAAAGGACCTTCTATATATCATTTTTAAGTTTGGTTGCATTTCGTTCAGTTTTTACAGATGAGATGATATGATTTTCCCAGAGGGGGTAAACTATGTACTGTGCTAGAGGTTTTATTATTATTATTATTATTATTATTGTCAGATAAGACCAAAATGAGCAACCTTTGTAAAGGACCTTAAATCCATCATGATTATATCTCATAGTGGTTAATATTAAATTATCCTATGCGTAGGCAACCATTTTTTTTTCAGATCGGAAAAAATTGAGCAATTTATCTAGAAGGACGTTCCATTCATCATTCCAGTGTAGTTAAGTTAAATTTTTGTCTTTAGTATGACAGCCAAAGGTTAAAATGGTGATTTTCCCATCGGGTCCAATGTTGAAATATGTTCTTCGCTGGAGCCCATGTTTTTATCGGATCCAAAAAAGATAGCAATTTTTTAAAGGACCTTTCATACATATATCTATAATTCATGTAAAGGTTGGTCGAATATGCTCGAGTTGTACGACAGTACCCCTTGCAGAGCTCTTGCCTTTCAGACCGTGTAACGGGTGTTACCGAACAGTTTATTTTTAGTTTTTTTTCGGATACCGGGCAGATTTCATGTACTCTCAGTTTGAC
Source organism: Modiolus philippinarum (assembly GCA_002080025.1). NCBI lineage: Eukaryota > Metazoa > Mollusca > Bivalvia > Mytilida > Modiolidae > Modiolus > Modiolus philippinarum. The sequence continues at coordinate 28,230 of MJUU01017971.1, forward strand.
CTCAATTTAACCCATTTCTCAAATTGTATTGAAAAATTTAACTTCTGTCACAAATATTTTTGTTTAAAATATTACTAACTTTCCACACATTTGTTTGTGTGATCTAAGTTATTTAAGTGTAGTTCACAAGGCGAACGTTCGACCTTTCTAATCGCGCTTCGGAGACCACATACTACTCATGACAATCCTCATCAGTGTATACTGAAGTATATATTTTAAAAAAGACAGTGTAGGCTATGGAAACTAAAACATAAAAACAATTCTACCTCGCTAAGACATAGGTAATGGACAATATTATTTATCCCAGTGTCAGTCTGAGGCAATATTGTAGTATTAATAAATGGGTATTTTCATAATGGTCCTGTTATGGGTATAAGGTCTGTAGTAATGGCCTGGGGATAGCTGTAATGGCAGGAGGCAACGCCGAGGGCCATTACTGCATCCGAAGGCCATTATTAGAGGCCGAGGACACATAGCAGGACAAAAAACAAAAACAAAAACAGTTGTATCAAGATTTACTTAAAGGGATAAAAAGACAAAAAACTTTTTAGAAAAAAAAATCAAGAAAAAAAGTTTATATTTTTACTCCTTGTGATGAGTTGAGTAAAATTAGTGGTCACATGTAGGGTCAATTATTTGAAACAAAAAAGTTTATACTCTATACAGCTGTATTACCGGGTTTACCTTTGAAGTACAAAAAAAAAAGAAAAAAAAAGAAAAGAAAATTAAGAAGAGATGTATATATTCTGATCCCTTGTGATGAGGTGAGTAAAATGAACGGTCGCGAGTAGGGTCAAATATTTGAAACAAAAAAGTGTATTCTCTATATAGCTTGATTAGGGTTTACCTCTGAAGTTAAAAAAAACTACAAATGTACGTTTTTTAAAGAAAATTAAGAAGAGATGTATATATTCTGTTTCCTTATGATGAGATGAGTTAAATGAGTAGTCATAAGTGGGGTCAAATATCTGAAACAAAAAAAAATATTCTTCATACAGCTTGATTAGAGTTTACCCCTGAACTACAATTTTTTTTTTACAAAATCAGGACAAGACGTATATTTTCTGATACCTGATGAGATGAGTAAAATTAGTAGTCACATTTAGGATCAAAAATCTAAAACAAAGATGTTAGCAGCATACATGTACTCATACAGCTCTTAATTCAGGCAAAGTATGTCAGACCAATCAAAGAACTACAAATACTTGTAATAAAAATTGTTTTTCCAATTTTCTATTACTTGTTCAATAAATAGATACAGAAATAATGTGTACTTTACTGTAAATATATGATACAATCATGATTTTGCGTTTTACAGACACCAAGTCAACTACACAGCCGCCATCTTGAATTCTGTAATGGCCCTGCTAATCTCATAATGTCCTGTTATCTCGTAATGGTTTCTGTTGTAATGCATTCTTGTAATTTATAAAGGCAATGCATTTTTTTACATATATTTTCCTAACTGGTAAATAAAATTCTATCATTAAAGAAATACAATGTTCAAAACAATTCACGAAAGATTGCATAATAATATGTCGTCAGTTTCATATACATTTCATTTTTTTCAAGAAAGTATTTTTCAAACAAATTTCTTTTATTATCGCTAACCCATTGAGCTTTTGGAACATTGACTAATTATTGCTTAGTTGACCATGTTAATAGTCTCTTCTTAGTATTCCACGAATAATAGAATTGCAAAAATCCTTGCTGCAAGTTGGCTCGAAATCGCATTACAAGAGAGTTGTGTGTAACCCCCTTTTTTGTCGCTTTTTTTTCTGTTTTAGTTTTAGTTTTGTTTTGTTATTCGTTTTTTTTATATCATTATGAAACATATATCTTTAATCGTCGTTTACATTCAATTTCCACTTTCTAGTTATTCCAGATATTCAACATCGAGTCCCTATCGTTGAACTGCTTTCTTACAAAGATGTTTAATATGAAAATCAAAATTTAACTGAAAAACAATATCAACACCCAAAAGTTTAACTATATCATCACAGCTAATTTTTGCTGTACCAATATCAAAAATAGGACATTGCACCAATACATTTTTGTTAAATTTCCTAAAATAGTATGAGAGTAGATGATGAAAATGATTATTTTCCAATAATGTCAATGTTAGACTATGTTTTTTTGTCATGCTTGTCAATTATATTTTTTACAAATCTTACAAAATAAAACGTATATTTGAGATATTAATAAATCGAACGAAGAAAAATGTCATTAAGATAGTAACATGATGAGCATAAAAGATAACCATATATGTGCAATAGTTCTAAAAACTATAAAAGATTGATGATATATGAATACATACTTGATAGAAAGGCTTTGTATGAAATTCAATGAAACGTGGGCTATAACGTACAAGTATGTTATGAATGTAAGGCATTTTCTGATTGGTTACAAAGTTTAGGTTCATATTCATATCCGATAAACCAAATGTTGTTTCACATAACGTCAAAGAGTGAATTTCTTCAAAACAATCCCATTTTTTTTAGTATTTATACAGCATTACATTAAATAATAATAAATGGCTAAAAATTAGTTTGGGTTTCTTTACTCAATTTTTGGCTCTTCACATTTTTGGCTCTTCACATTTTCCTGGATTGACTCACTCACAGTGTGACGGGTGCTGTTAACAGAGCAGGACATGCTTACCCTTCCGGACCCCACCTGATGTCGCTCTCGGTTTTCATGGGAGTTCCCACTGTAAGTGCTTTAGTTTTTTGTGTTGTCTTGTTAAATTTTAGTTTCGTCTTCGTTAGTTATGTTTGTGTTACAGATCTGTCCTTGTCCATGTTTGAATACTTCAGCGATTACAAAGGCTTTTCAAATTTTAACTCGGTACTGTTTTAGGGTTAGAGAAGTATCACGTACCATGGTTTTAAATTGGTTTTGTCTACAGTTAGCAAATGACATTGGCTAATCAGCTACCTAACAGATGTCTCACAAATATAAATATGCCTCACTGACAGTGTGACGGGTGCTGTTAACAGAGCAGGACATGCTTACCCCTCCCGGTGCATCTGATATCACTCTCAGTTTCACTGGAGTTCACACTGTGAGTGCCTTTGTTTTGAATGTTGTGATTTCTATTTCTGTGCTTTGTGTCCGTCTCGTGTCATTGTTTTCTGTCTCTAACGTCATTGTTTTCTGTGTTCTCGTTTGGCCATGTCTTTGGACTTCGATTTTTGTAAATTCCACTCCTTTGCTCCTTCGGTATTCTACTGTCGTTGTTTTATTGTACATATAAATCGCGAATTATTTAACGTGAAGAGTCAAAAATTCAGTTAAAACATGTAAATTTATGGTTTAAAAATACAAAATAAATAATAGTCATTCTTTAAATAAATCACACCATACACTTGAGCCCTTTTCTAAGCACAGTCGGATAATGTGTATAATTTATAGTCTGGAAATCTGGAATGTTGTGGCATGTGATTGTAGTGCAGGCCATTGCGGGAGTTTCCTGTTATCTTTCCTACATTACCTGTTTACTCTTGCTGTGTAGTTTCACGCTCTGTGCTGTCTGATTCGTTAGTCTTGAACAGTATTAGATCGAGACCGATTCGGTCAAAATGTGTTTCACACTGTGCAGTGGACAATCCGTCCTGTACAACTTTTACTACTGTTACAGTTTGTAATGAAGAGGCAGCTTGCCTTCACACCTTGCAATTGTAGAAGCAACAAAGTCGGCGAGTCTTTACGCTCATGGTGATACATTATGGACCTTTTTGAATCTCTAGCAAAATTGAGATAAATAAGAAGAGTTTAGTTTCCAAATAAATTTTATAGTGCCAATTTCTCGAAAACTAACTCTTGTAGCTATTGAATGTTTTTCTTTAAATGTTCTTAATTTTTATTTGATTTTTCTCTATATCTATTTTTGGAGAATTAAATTATTTCGAATGTCAAGTCCATTTGCTCCTTTCAAAGAATGAATGCAGTTAACGTTCATACGGCCAAGGTCTTATTTTCATCAACGCAATGGGGAAATGCATCTTTAAATAAGCTACTTTTGTCTGAGGTCTCGAATCTTTCAAATATAAAAACAAGGAAAAATGAAAACAAGGTGAGACCGATTTCCATTACAGTTTTATGGAAATTCTACAACACAGCAAATGAATTCCAAGCCGTTATAACATGTGTAACGAAATCAGAATTTGTGTTTTTATAGTTGTTTGAAGATCTACGATAAGAAAAAAAGCATTTAATGCGCAATAGGTAATATAAAAAACTACATTTAAGTGCAAAATATTTTATTTATATACCGATCTATATTTAAAAACTGGATTTAAATCACGATAAAAATAGTAAAACAGTATCAATTACAATTTGTAATAAAATATCAATAAAGTAGGGAAACTAGGCTTAATAGTTGAATACATAAATTTTTGTAAATTTTGTTGAAAACTATTAAATACTGTAGGAGTATCTCCCTCATGCAAAGCTCTATCTTTAACTGATTTTAGCTTTCCATTAAGATCATATCTGGTAATTGGTTCTCAATCAGTTTTTAAACATCTTTGAGTCACTGGTCTTCCAAATGAGATTTTATCTGCACAAATGAGACATAAGTTGTCGAAATGGCCATATGCAGAAACTAAATTTACAGTTTAATTCGGTATTTTTAATTTGAAAAAAGTTTTGCCAAACGTCGTTGCACATGATATTGGGTATTCCAGGTAGGATGGTAAATACATTTCTATTTAACTGTGAGTTGAGGAGCTGTGCAGTTGTTGTGAATTGTATACCAGTATATAAATTTACAAAGTCACTGAACCATAAATGTTATTCCAATTTACTTGCCTATATGTGAAAGTAGACTATATTTGTAGAGTCAAAAGAGAATTCTCAGCTCATTGAAATAACTGCTTTTGAGTGTCTGATCTAATTTCAACAAAAGGATAATTTTTATTATTCAATATGTTTTAGACTTTATTTTATTGACTCGTGAAGCTTACTGAAAACTTTCGCGCAAGTATATTTCTTTCATTCAGTTTACACAAATGTAATAAGCATAGAGCCGTCATATTGATACTCAAAATACTTATTTAACAATGTAATTTAATTAGATTGTGAAATAAGTATTTTGAGAGAAGGTCATCAGCGTTTTACATTTTTCAGGTTATGTTTTATGCACTCCATTACTAAATTATCTTAATACAGAATTAATGGATACAAATGTAAGCGTGCCCTACGCTCAACAGTGTTAATTAATAAGTGATTCCCTTCTAAGGTATTGTTGTATTGGTTTTTTATGCCCCGGATCTTTAGATCGGGGACATATTGTTTTTGTCCTGTCTGTCTGTCTGAGCGTAACCTTTACCTGGCTCATAACTTTTGAACCAGATGTGATAGGCCATTCATATTTGGTATGTTTATTGATCATGTGAAGCTGAACACCTTTATTAAATTTCATTGAGGTTAGGTTAAAGGTCAAGGTCGCAGAGGTCAAAAGGTCAAATCTAGATTTGCTATAGCTCGTTCATTTCAGTTGCTAGATGCTTCATATTATATACGTGTATATATCTAACGGAGTTTAGTACAAATCCATTAAAAATTTTGGACAAGGTCAAAAGTCAAGGTCATTTATCGCAAATTTGAAAACCGTAACAAAAACTTTAACATTGCCTTTATCTTTTTAACCAGATGTGATAGGACCTTTATATTTGGCCTGTATAATCAAAGGTCAAGGTCACAGAGGCCAAAAGGTCAAATCTAAAATTTGCTTTAGCTGGTAATTACAATTGTAAGAGCCTTCATATTTTTTTTTGGTGAATAGATCCAATGGAGCCCAAAGTCCAGCATAAACATTTGAGTGAGGTCAAAAGGTCAAGGTCACATAGTGAAATTTGAAAACCAAAAATTTTAACATTGCCTTTATCTTTTCAACAAGATGTGATAGAACCTCATATTTGGCCTGTATATTAGTCATATGAAGCTAAACATTGTGCAAATTCAAGCAAGGTCAGTTCAACGGTCAAGGTCACATAAATCAACAGGTCAAAATATAGATTTCGCTATAGCTCGTTAATTACAATCGTAAGAAGCTTAATATATTCTGTATGTGAATAGATCTAATGGAGCTTGGTACAAGTGCACCAAAACAATTTGGGTCAGGCCAAAGTCAAGGTCACTTGAAAACTTTAACATTGCCTTACCTTTTCAATCAAATGTGATATGACATTCATATTTTGCCTGTATATTGGTCATTTGAAGGTGAACAGCATTGTGCACATTTTCATTAAGGTCAGGTTATAGGTCAAGGTCACAGAGGTCAAAAGATCAAACTCTAGATTTTGCTTTCAGCTCGTTAATAACAATTGCGAGAAGCTTGATATTCTATATGTGAATAGATCTAATGGAGCTTAGTACAAATGTCTACTAAACCTTAATTTCTAGTGTATAATGTTTCTTGTGTATAATGTAATTTTTAGCATTAATTTTGTATAATAGACATTATTGTTACCGGGGGCATAGTATTTCACAAGAACATCTTGTCTTTTATTGTAACAGAACTCTTTTTTCGGGTTAAACACGACATAAATGCTAAAATTAGAGCCAGGTAAGCCAAGATTGTATAAAACTGTGTTGTAGGTATTTCGAAATATTGATAGATAAAGTAATAAATAGCGTGATCATAAAACATGCTTACTACTTAGTCCTCTCTATAAATAGTCTGTCCCTTTTTATTTCGGTTGCATAAATAGAATTATTTCGTTATGCCTAAATCTGCCCTCTGACGTTTAGGAATTTTACCTGAGACTTTACAGTAAGCATGGCAGCAAATACAAACACTTGCATGTATATATACATGCAGTTCTTCAACAAAGGTATTTTGTAAAGCATTAACGTCGTCTTATATGTAAGTATATGTATTTGTTTTTTTCTGCAAATAGATCTCATATTATTTCAGTTCAGACATAAAGTTGTTAAATGCAATTATCAGCAATACTTTTCATTGACGACAGTTTTACACAAGTGTACTTTTAGTAAAAGATTCAGAATTCTTTTCTATAGTGTATATTTAATCATTGTAAATCTAGACATTTAATCAATACATCACAGGTGTAGTCTATTTAAGTCCACCCTTTAAATATAGTCTCTAACATTGTTTCCAGTTTATTACGTATATTTCTCACATCGAGATAGTTAAATTTTCACATTTTAAACTTCGACTTTAAAATGTGAAAATTTAACTATCGAGTTTTGAGAAATTATCATAATAAACCGGAAAACAATGTAAGAGATTTTTTTTTTCTAATTCCTACTCAATTAATTTGACGTACAGCGATCTCCGTAGTCTCCAGTCTCAAGTATGCCGCCATTTTGTTGCTATCATCGTTGCTGTGTATCATTGCGCCTTTCATTGAAAGGGGTGTTAAGTGTAATATTTTTTGATAAAACAATAAACTGAGTTTATCTTAGTCATAAAAATGCAACAACCATTTCGCTAGACAATGATGCAGGAGTTAATTTCATCATTATCCGGTTGCACTATTTCTAGAAACCGACAGAGACATTTACATGATTGACCAATCAGCAGGTGAGATCATTTCTAAACATGTTGATTATTAATTTCATCTAACATTATTTGGGAAGTATTTATTTTGAACAAGAATTAGAGAAAAAATGTTAACCATCAATAAATTTTTAATTGCGAAACAAATTTCATGTTAATTTGTTCTGTACTTATTTTTTCAAGCAATTAATTATATATACATTAAAATGAAAATTTTCAACAGACTCGATAGTCTACTTATTGTTGAAATATTATCTTCATCGGATCACTTGCAATATATGTTGCTCCATTTATGAAAAAATAACTTATACAGAGAATAGTGGACAAATGATTGCATGGTTCTCCATCAACAATATAAAAAAATGTTAAATATACACGTAGAGTCGTATGATTTTGTATATTTTATTTCACATTGTACTTCGTTTATATGTTTGTTTATATGCTTTCAACCCTTAGAGGTATAATTATGCATTTCTTAATAAAGATATTGTAAGCTTGTGTTATTACCCCTGCACTTTCGAATGAAATATATTGTCGTTGGCCTCGTCCGTCCGTCCGTCACACTTTCTTGCGACGCGAACTTCTCCTACTTTTTTTGATTAAGTTTTAAAATTATGTTATAGAATTTTCGCATTTATGCTGCAAATGCGCAATAGGCTTTCGGAATTTTGATATTGGTCATTCTGCAAACAAGGGCCAAAAATGTCGATTTGACACAAGAACTCCTCCTACAATTTTGAATTTGTTGTAGAATTGTTGCATATAGTCTGCACAAAAAGCTTTCCGATTTTGGATATTTATCTTGATGCAAAGAAGAGGCTCCATGGTGTCGCTTTGACAGAGATTGTGACATATATGGAACTCCTCCTACATTTTTGGATTTATGAATTTAATTTTTTGTAGCATTGTTGCGTATAGTCTGTAGATGCGTATAAGCTTTCAGAATTTTGATTCAGGTTCCAACTTTGGTAAATTTCCTGAAAATGTCAAAGACTCAGTGGTAGTTTGGACATTTCAGCGTATTACTCTATATTTTGAGCGCTTTAAAAGAATTTATTTATGTCTTTTTTTAAGACCTGACCCAAATTCTAGAAATGTAAGACTGAAATAAGATTTTATTGAACAATTACTAACAAAATGATTCAAATATAGACTTGGATATATTGAACATTTAAATTTAAAGAATTTCGAAAACCATTGACAAAAAAGGGAATAAATAAATGTTCAGAAATATGACCATAATAGTGAGCTATCTTTGCATTGTAGAAAAGATTTTCTACCAGCATTCTGATTTTTTAAAAAAAAAAAATTTTATTTTGTAATTCAAACTTTGCTTTTATCCCTTATTGTCTAACTTACAATATGAAAAACTTACAATATGCAGAATTCGAAAGGATTTTGAAACATGTCACGGAAAAGGGGCAATATTTCCAAAATCATGGTAATCAGATTGTCTTCCAAATTAGAGAGCTGATTGCCTTAACCAAGCTGATTATTTTTATTGTATGAAATGATTGATTTCTGTGACGGTAATATTTTATCACTGACAAGAAGACCGGACACATTTTTAAAACTGATGTTCGTAGTTAAGTTTGATTACACTTGGTCCGGTGGTTTCAGAGTTGATGAATTTTCAAAAGTTCCCTCGTCAAAATATCGACCCATTACATATATCTGCGTCAGTATAAGTTGGCATTTTTTTACGTTTCTTATGATAATAGGTGAAAGCTATGGAAATATCACATAATATTGCGTAATTAATTTTGGAATTTGTTTGTCTGCTTCAGGTATTTCCTATCGTGACAGATTCTTGTCACAAGTTGTGTAATGACTGCCTCAAATACAAGTTAGCTGGAAATTATCGATTCACGGCGTATTCAAATAAATAAATACCTCCTAAAACAAAACATTTTTGAATTGAAGTGTAACTATATTTTTCCCCATATGACATTTCTTAAATAATCCTTAGCCCAACAGTGTTAATTTAAAAGGGATTCTTCTCGATGTATTGATTTTTATACCCCCGCAAACAAAGTTTGGGGTATACCTTGTCTGTCTGTCTGTCTGTCTTTCCGTCTGTCCGTCTGTCTGTCCACACTTCTTGTAAGCGCAACTCCTCTTAAACCGCTTGAAGGATTTGGATGAAACTTTACACAAAGGCAGGACATTATATGGAGATGTGCATGAAGGAATTTAATTATTGTCCGAAACCAGGAAGGGGAGATACTTTGACTTTGATTTTTTGTTTATTCCCTATGTATGGGTTACCTCGTAAGCGCGACTCCTCTTAAACCACTTCAAGGATTTTGATGAAACTTTACACAAAGACAGGAGACGATATGGAGATGTGCATGAAGGAATATAATTATTGTTTGACACCAGGAAGGGGAGATAATTTGACTTTGACTTTTCTTTGATTTCCTGTGTATGGGTTACCTGGTAAGCGCAACTCCACCTAAACCACTCATATGATTTTGATGAAACTTTACACAAAGGAAGGACACTAGATGGAGATGTGCATAAAAGAATATAATTATTGTGTGAATCCAGAAAGGGGAGATAATTTGACTTTGACTTTTCATTGATTCCCTATGTATGGGTTATCTTGTGAACGCAACTCCTCTTAAACCACTGAAAGATTTTAATGAAACTTTACACAAAGGAAGGGCACTATATGGAGATGTGCATGAAGAAATATAATTATTATTCAAAACCAGGAAGGGGAGGTAATTTGACTGGGACTTTCGTTGATTCTTTTGGACTTGTACAATTTTTCAAAAAAACTAATTCAAGGTGTAGATATTGTGAAATCAAGCTGGGAGAAAGAAACACTCTTTTAATTGTATTCCTCTTGAAAAGTTGTTTTCAAAGTGTTGTAATGAAATTTCTCTAACGCTTATGATTTTAATGTAAAATGTCAAAGAAAAAAAAGGTGAATTTTATTTTCGTCTGCTTTTTGCAGGGTATTTTCATTGGCACCCTTACGAAAAGTTCTTTCTTGATAACTGTATCACTGTGTCCATATTTATATTGTGTCCGCGCCTGTATTGTGTCCACACACACTTGAATTTGCACTTACCATATCGATTTAGGGTTTAATGAGCGGGAGGTATTTTTGGCTGTCATTCGGCGACAGCTCTTGTTTCGTATAGTAAAAGAACTTTTTCTGAGCGGGGGTATTTTTGGCTGACATTCGGCGACAGCTCTTGTTTCCAATAGTAAAAGAACTTTTTCTGGTGGCAAACACGACTCAAAAGTCCCTTATTGGTCGTTTTGGGGTACGATTTGGGGATGGTAGAGGGAGCTACCAAACATTGATTTATGACAATGAAGTAGTTGTTACGAACGAAGTTACATCGTTAATATACTTCATCATGACGCCCTTAATCAATACTTTTTCTTTTACTGAATATTTATCTTTTTACACTTACAGTGTGATCTTCATAATAGTAAAGGGTAAAATGCATCTTTATATTTTCAGTTGCAAAACAGGAGCTTAAACCGAGGAAATACCAGCATGGCGTGGTTTAGGTTTTTTCTATTATCAAGTTTGCTTTCTCAAATCTTCGCCTTCAATAGCAAACATGTAACACCTAGCCTGCAACAGAGTATATTTACAGAGAGGTTCAAATTAAATGTTTTGAGATCAAGGACATCAAGGGTTCTTTATTTTAGACCAGAGTCATCAGATACAAGGAACAGGTTTACAGCTTACAATCGGGACACCGGGAAAATATCCTGTCAACATGAGGGCATTGCCATCGTTATATTAACTGTAACATTGGACACCAGGGAGACTAAAACATCACCATTCGTCGTTAAATTGCGAATAGGAGATTTAAATGTGAACAGAGCAGTGCTGATTTCTCCTGGTAATGTCATACCAGTAGTATTATTTCAAACTGTTCATATAAAAAATGGCGATGCTATATCAGTTGAGGCAATTGGATCAAGATTAATTGATGGTCGCGATTTTTATAGCTCAATGCAAATTATTTGGATTTATTAGAATAGAAAATAAATTTCAAATGTCATTCTGTCAAATCAATATGAAACGTGGTATTGCAACCACGGCATTTTGAATGCCATTCTGTCGAAAATATGAAATGTGACATTGCAACCACAGACAGTACCAGAAATACTACCGTAAACCTGACGCTCAATTATCCAGATCGTAGAAGTATATCACGTGTTTCGACTAGAATTACGGAATTTTCGAGATAGAAGGAGGCAGACGCAGGAAGGACGGGAAACTGATACCAGAGTGCATTTCTTTTTTTGTCGTTTAGCATTAGCTCTTTCAGGCAGATTCCTTCCATTTGAGCACTTTTGATGAAAAAGAAAATCGTATCGGTAACGTGAAAGATCTGTATTGACGTACAATTATTTAGTTCACCATCGAACTGTCACTTAGTCATTTCTGTCTTGAGTTCAATAACTGATAATTTTCCTCATCAAAATGGTGAGGATTTCAGAAAACATTTTGGTCGTTTTTGTATCAAACTGTTTAAAGATAAATGTGCATTTTACCCACATTCAAACTCAATAACTGAATTTTATTACGAAGGAATTAATAGTTAGGATTGCAATATCTGTGTCTTACGTGAAGATTTATGTTTTTAATTATATATAAGAGCTTTTAACATAGACAACTCCTGGACGTTGAATATATACTATCAGAAGTCCATTATTAGTAGAAGTCTGCAACTCGTTGAACAATATGTATTGTGATTGCGTTGTCCCCAGATTAGGCCGTTATCAGTAAAATCGTGTACGGGGGGTTCCTCCCAATCTCGTTCGTATAGTATGGAATGATGGGTAAAAGTATTATCACAAAAACAAGTACTTGTTAATTAATCATTTAAGTTCGAACATGTGAAAATTAGAAATGTCAAACTGTTCAACCAACCAAGGGTAGAATTCTGTCCAAACGGGAAAAATGGAAAGTTATTGCCGTCAATAATACAAAAATATTTGGTATTTTAATAATAACTTAGCAAGATCGATATAAGAATTTGAAAATGAAATGAAAAAAATTATCAAATTAATAAAAAGCATTTTCCCCAAAAAAAGTTTTAGAAATTGACTGTTTATGATGTTGTGAATGTTGATTTTCGAGAAAAACAACTGAAGAAAAACAGCCATAGAAAATAATCCGGGATAATGAAATTCAGTGCAACTACACAGCAGTGCCACACATACTGTTACCATGTGCTTATATTATAATAATTATAATTCGCTTGAAAAGATTTAGAAAGCTTTATTGTCTTGTTTACTATGCGGCATGAAAAAAATATATTCAAGTATTTGTCGAGACAATCCCTGCATGCGACCCCATTATTTTATAATAAAAGTGTATATATTCGACCAGGATCCGTTATTTTATAAATCATTGTTGCGTACTTTATTTCATTAATACACAATATAGTTATTTATCAACTTCACCATTAGTTATTTAAGAAATAGATTATTGCAAGCGGGCTCTGTGCGAATTAGAACATGGTCAGACCTTATATTTGTCTTCATTTTATATAGCGAGGTATAAAATGAAGACAAATATAAGGTCTGACCATGTTCTAATTCGCATAGAGCCCAATTGCAATAATCAATTTCGATTCTAATATATTTAACAAGAGTTTTGAAAATTCGAAGCAGCTCTTAGAGAGCAATATAGCACTAGAATTGAAATATGTCGGAAAACTGCATGCAAACACACATAAATGGACATAGAGAAATCTATATTCGTTGTTTTATTAATACAAGTGCCTCATAAGCTTATGAATTAATGCAAATAATATGCTATGAAACATATAAAATACGGATATTTGAAAATCGAAGTGGGTATAAGTGTTGCGCTGTTGTATTTCTGATTTATATGACTACTTAGTTATGTTATTTTTGAAGCCGAAAAAAAGTAAAACTCATATTCACAATTTTATTGACGTTAAAAATTAAAAATTTCATATTCTAAATGTAGAGCACGATATGCAACCTAGATAAGATTTCATAACAACAACACATTCGTTGCTAGGTTACGGTCATCTCAATTTCAGTTAAGGAACTGTTGTAAATTTCTATTATTGTCATTATTTGATGCGGATTTTTGGGTGATTTATTATTTAAAACTTTACTTACACAAAATAAAATTAATATTGAGTGAATAAAATGTGAAATTGTACATTACGAATGTAGTTTTCTAAAAAAAAAATGCGCATGTGCTAAAAAATATTGTTTGAATTAGAACATAGCTTTGTCTCCAAAGCGAAAGAAGACAGTTATATTAGAATTTAGATATTTAGCATGCTACCCATAATTTTAAAGTCGGATAATTGATAAACAAAAAGTTAACAAAATGCAAAAAAGAAACCATGAATTCTTATTTAGTTTTAAACACGTAAACATTACTTTCGTCAATTTAGTCTACTTTCTCTATAAATGGCTATATTGGACACTTTTTTAAATTATATTTTCTATTAAGTATTGATTTAATCGTTTATATATGTTGTACTTCTGTTATCAATCGGTTATTAATTATCATTATCTGAAAACTGACGGTGTAGAGTCTGACACGCAGAGAATATAAATTGTCCCTGTGGATTTTGCATATATTAACTGTACCCACAATGCAACATTTTTTTTGTATGATAATGTGCTGGTAAGGTGAGCTGCGAAGGTAGAATATATGATCCCGAATGCCAACAGTGATGAAAATCATCTTTTTAAACCTGTTAACATCGGAAAATCCAGCAAGGTCTTCGGCTGGATTCGAACCCCTGCTTGTTGTCATCTATGGCAACACCGCCTGCACTATGTCCAGCGCCCTAGACCACTCGGCCACCTAGGCTATATAAAAATATAGCTTTCGGTAACCGGGTCATTCCTCCTCGTAAGAAATCTGTTGGCATTCGGGATCATATATTCTACCTTCGCAGCTCACCTTACCAGCACATTATCATTCATATTATATAGAGCTGTATGCAACACTATTATCTATATACTTAATGTATCTTACCTGTTGCAACCTTATCCTTCTTCTATTTCCTACCCACCTAATATTCATCGTGTACTATGTTACAACCCTAGATTTCCTACGAGGATGTTAACAGGTTTAAAAAGATGATTTTCATCACTGTTGGCATTCGGGATCATATATTCTACCTTCGCAGCTCACCTTACCAGCACATTATCATTCATATTATATAGAGCTGTATGCAACACTATTATCTATATTTTTTTTGTAGCCATGAATTTTTTGCTACTATTTTTAGTCTTCTCGCACGAAATCTCGCTTGAATCACAGCGGTAGTCTGGGGACAACACCGTCTACTGATGTATTACGAGTTGCTGACTTCTACTAATAATGGACCTCTGATACTATAGATATAGCTATTTGACAAGAGAGGATGAACTGTGAACATAATGCGATTTGTTGAATGAAATGATATGGGGTAAATGCACATGAGACAAATTCGCTACAAATACACGGTTAAAAACAAGCAAAGGAACAACGCTTTTATTGTTGTTCTTCTTCTTGAAGTCATTATGAGGCCTTCAACAATGAGCTTTGCTCATACCTCATAGTAAGTTCAAGACGGCCCCTAGAACCGGTTTGAGCGGAATTCTTTGCTAATTGTCTTTTCTTATTGTTGTATTAATGTAATTTAAATAATGTGCATTTCGTTTTTATTATACCCTGCCACACTTAGTGATGGGGTGTTATGTGATACCCTCAGCCGTGTATGCGTTTCCGACTCAGAACTTGTGAAAGTAATAAGACACGATCTTTAAACTTGGTACAGTAAGTGATAACCGAACCGTCAACCTAAAATGAATAACACAAGGACAGTGGCATCATCGGAAAACAAGAAATAAGTACGGCACATAACAGAAAAATGAAGGCACACACACATACAAAGATGAACAACACGGATCAATAAAAACCATTTGTGAGATGAGGTGCACTGTTGGATTAAGTATCTCCTGCTTCTCATAAGACCCCGCCGTGGAACATGTCAAATCCGGTACGTAGTGGAAACAAAAATCAAGCTTTTAAAGGGAAAAATCTGTTGTAATCTTGAATATCTCATAGCGGTCCACAAGATGTTGATGTCGACCATATGTCAGTTGTTAGCCATAAAATTTTATTTGGGATTCGAGCGTTCAAAGGGTTCTGAAGTTATGTCCTTGAAACTTTGACATTTTGTGAAACGTGGTGGGGTATCATGTAATGCACTATTACTATTTCTAGCAAATATTATATGTAATTTTTTATTCATTCTTATAGTTTCATTGTTACATATGATGTTATAAGGCTTGCACATAACATCATTCGAAGTACGCAATATCAAATATAAACAAAAACATAAACTTCTCTAAATATATACGGGTATATAACATGCAAATATTTGTAATGTTAATGGGATCAATCCAGTAAGTCGGTACCTAGATTTGGTTCAAAATTGGAAACATGAAATCAATAGAGAATGATCTAAAAACCAGACTTATGACAGCGAAAGTAAGAATTCTTTGCCAGTTAATTTTATGTTTGTTGACGATCCCGCATCCATGACATGTAAAAATGGATGGAGCGTTGCTCCACATCAAGAAATGAATTCCGCTAAAACCGATGCCAGGGGCCGTCTTGAACTTACTGTGAGGTATGAGCAAAGCTCATTGTTGAAGGACTCATGGTGACTTCAAGATGAAGAACAACAATAAAAGCGTTGTTCCATTGCTCGAGTGAAATAAATTCATGTTTCCCGAGATTGGCATCATATACAAAATTTTGAACAAAGAAATCAGTAATTGATGAAAATTCGTTCATCGAAGATAATTAGTACTTGTCAAGTGTATTACAAGATATAGAATTTCAAGAATTGGTGGGAAATCAACATTTAGCTTGATAAACTAGTATCCTGTAGAACTCTCAAAACAGTCTCTTTGGATGGTGGACAAATTTTGTCATTTGATTTGATTTTATATTTGAGTAGCTTTCTAGTAAACATTGTGTTTTAGGTCCATTTCAGGACAAATGCGCACTGCAACGAAGTATTTCATCGTGATAAGTATTACCCTAGTCATTAGATCAATTTATACTTTAATGACTTTTTTAACTGTCTTGAGTCCATTTTTGTTAACAACCATACATAAATTAAAGTAAATATTGATAAACAAATTCATTTTGATTAGTACTTAATTTCTATTGATGATAGTTAGTTTCACTAATATAGAATTGTACGTTTGAATGACTTACTAATAATTAAATACCGAAGTTATTGTGAATTTATTTTTTCTGCATATACGCATTTCGACAACTTATGTCTCGTCAGTGCAGATAAAATCTAAACGTTTGGAAGACCATAAATTCAAAGATGTTCAAAAACTGATAGAGAACAAATAACCAATATGATCAAAATGTAAAACCAAATAAGGACAGAGCTTTGAATGAGGGAGATACTCCTTATTTTTCAAAAAACAAAAAATACAAAAATTAAGATATTGCAAGCGGGTTTCGGGTCAGCACCGAAGTACTGACTACTGGGCTGGTGAATAATATGAATATTCTTTATGTCCACTGGATTTTTTTCGTCAAGAATTTCTCAGCTTATGTAAGTAGTAATGAATTCATATTTGATATAATTAGTTGCCTTCCTTTTTCAAGTCTGTCTCACCTTTTACTTCCATTTTACCGATAATTTTGGCATTTTATCCATTAAAACAACTTTTTGTCAAGGATTTTTCAGCTTGTGTATGAAGTAATGATTTTTTGAGGATTACTGTACATATCATTTTGTCACTAATAGGTCCACACATTCTTAAAATTGCAATAACCATAACGATTACGGGTTCACTGGGCCAGGGTATAACTAGTTGGTACATGGCAACAGCTCTTCTTTGTTTGTTTGTTTGTGGAAGTACATGGTAGTACATGTTGGTACATGATTTCCGTTTTAAGTTTCACCTGACCAGAAGGTTTGTTTAAGACATTGCCGTCACTTGCACTATCGTCCGTCTGTCTATTAGCATCTCAAACCACTAAAGCAAATTAACCAAACTTTACAGGAATGGTGTATAAAATTTAAGTTACTAAAATTAAGTTTTTCTCTACTTAAATTCATCTCAATTTCTGTTTTATTCGGGCGCACTTGATAATGATAGTTGAATTGACATTTTCTCTGCTGAATGCGTTTTTCTCACTTTAACAGTAAATATTACTATTTAAGTGCGTTAATTCGAATTTAGCTACTTAAACTGAATATAAGTTGAGAAAAACTAGGTTTCAACTTCAATTGAATTTTTGATTCACAAAAAATTCATTCATTCTATTTTTTATGGTTCTCGCTTGTCATATCCTTCAATAAAAAAAACATGGCCACCGGCGCAGAACTTAGTTGAACATTAGACTCTATGTGGAAACAAAATACTATTTTCATCATCTGCTCTGAAACGTCATCTTCGCTAACCAGCTTCTCTGCGGATTGAGCCACAATTTGTGAAACATCAATTTCAAATTATCTCCCTTTGAAGTAAGAGTTTCAGCTAGGCTATGGAATAGCCTAGCTATATAGATAGTTCTTGGGGAGGTGAGGAGTACGCTTGCGCAGAAGACTATTGACCAATAGGAATTTCAGATTCTCGAAATCAAAATGGCGTCCAGTTTCGTCCTGATAAAACGGGGCGGGGTTTGATTTTTCTGTTTCCTTGTGGAAGTTGAAAAGTATTATCAACATTTACTATAGGTGGTACTGGGAACAGGTTTGTAGAGGATGATGGGATTGGTATTGCAATATGGCTTAGCCAGATTTAAAAATATAGATATGATAAAAAGAATAAGAACAGTAATGTATAAATTTAAAACAAGAAGTTAATAAATAAAGATGAGGAATTGTGCAATAATCAATAATATACAAATACTATAAAAGACTTTTCAATTGTGTTAAACAAAGCGTGATTGTAGTTTGTGGAGATACTTAGGCAATGGAGAACGAAAGGTGGAAAGAGATAGAATTGTGTTTTTGCGCGGAAGAATAAAGGGCTATCGGTGTTTATTTGTGTGTGCTGTAAAAGGTTTATGTTTCGAAGCCAAGTACACGAGAAAGAATTTAATGCAAAAGATAAGAGGTGGAAAGAAATGTTAAAAGGAGAGAAGCGTATTGTGTGTAAAACGTGTAACTCTTATGTGTGTAAGCAATGATAAATAATTCAAAAATGGATAAAGCTCCTTTTGAAGAATTAAATACGCTAGAACAACATTTAATTTCTCCAGTTTTACCATTTTACAAAATTGTGATTTTACCCAAGAGTGATCAGCGAGCTGTACATGGATCAGTTGTGTATATAGAATCCGACATGACAAAAATAACGAAAATTATTGATTTGAGTATACAAATACATCATGAGCCACCACACCCTTGTCAATCAAACACGCAATTTTCTATCCAAGGCTATTCCATAGCCTAGCGTATCGTTTTTATTTCATAAAAACCATTATCCGATTTATATCATCCACTTATGTTTAAAAAGTCCCCTCGTGTTTTCTAGTTGTAATAATAAGAGATTATTTATTGCATCTAACCCTCCAAAAGTTAAGAAAGATAATGAAATCATAGAAATTTTGTAAAATAGAAAAATCACTAAACACCATATTTTAAGTTTTATTGTTTTGATATATATTCAAAATCTGAATCTACCGTCCGTGCGAGACCTACAAAGGTAGTCAAGCACGTTAAACACCTCCGAGTCAGTAAGTTAATTGACTGGCTGCAGAGAAGGTTAACCGCAACCAACCAAAATCGTGGATTTGAGACTACAGAAATCCAGCTTGATCTGACAAGAGAAGAAATAGAAGAGCGAATCGTAGCCCTTGGCTAGCGAAGATGCTGAAAATTATGAATCAAATTAAACTAAACTAAACTACAAAGAGCTGAACATAGTTCAACATTAGACACTCAGAGAAAATCACATTTTGATAATCTCTTCTGAATTCAACCAAAGGAATGGTCTATGGAAGTCCATTTGGAAAATTTCTCATTTTGTACATATCCACTGAAAAACATGACCGACGTTGCAGAACATAGTTTTAACATTGGTCCTCATTAGAAAATCACATTTCTATCCCCTCTTCTGAATCAACCAAAGCAAATTCAACGTAAGGAATGGTGTATGGAAGGCCTTTTATGGAAATTGCTCATTTTGTTCAGATCCAATGAAACACATTGAAACCATTGCAGATCTAGAACACATTTGAACATATGGTAAAATCGTATTTTAATCACTTCCTCTGAAACCAATAAAGCAAATTAAATCAACTTTACAGGAAGATATATTTACGACTTTTTATATTTTATTTAACAGAATAGAAGCGGCCTTAACTTTGGTGAAACCTCCTGTTGGATCGATAAGTTTCGGGTTAAGTCGTAAATGGTGCTATGCTAGTATGATATTCGTGTATGCGTTTGTAATCGTCATGCTGAAAAAAAAACGTTTCAACGATACACGATTAACAACAAATACTAAAAGCCGATCCGCGATTCCGACATGGTAACTTATTGTTATTATGGCAATTTATTCATGTTTCTTGAAGAAAGATGAAGTCTCCTGATGGATTGATGTTTAAATCTTCAGTCCTAACAGTTAACTCACAAGTAGTATCTATTAAAAAAATGATGGATATCCATGGAACGTCTTGTATCGCCTGCACTACAGAAGAGCCATTTGGGCCAGGTGAACATCTAAAATCTGTCAAATTAAAATTTTAAGTACATATCAGGCGCATGTTTAGAATTAGGATGAAACATATCCTACTAATTTGTTTTGAATATGAATTCCTTTTTTGAAGGACTTATTCAGATTGACAAACTGAATTAACAAATGAGTTATGTTGGCTTGGCAAACCTCTAAAATCTTTAAAACAAAATTTTAAGTATAATGAACATAACAAGATCTGTTAAAGAACATATACTGAAAGTTCAGTTGGAATCTGACAGACATATATGAATGAGTGGTAGATTAGCAAACAAATTAATAAATTAGCTATTTTTGGCTCAGTGAACCTCTAGAATCTGTGAAATCAAACATCAATTATATCATATAAACAACATATCCTGAAAGCTTGGTTGGAATATGGCTTACAGCTTTGAAGGAATTCCAGATTAACAAACTGAATAAACAAATGAGCTATTTTGGCTCGGTGAACCTGTAAAATCAAACAAATTAAAAAAAATACATATTATATGCATAATAAGATGTGATGAACAACATATCCTGCAAGTTTGATTTGAATCTGAGGTATATTTATGATGAAGTTGTGGATTAATAAACCAGATTAACAAATGAGCTATTTTGGCTCAGTGAACCTCTAAAATCTGTGAAACCAAAATTCTAAGTATCAGGTGCACAACTACACCTGGTAAATAACATATCTTGAAAGTTTGGTTGGAATCGGACCTGTCGTTTAGGAGGAGTTGCGGATACAAAAACCGACGGACGACGCAGGACGACGACGTAAGACGACAGATAGTAATCCTTATCATCCTTCCCCATGGTTATATCAGCTTGCAGAACCTTTCCGCAAAAGACATATCTGGTTGACCCGGATATATCAGAGGTTGACCTGGATATATCAAGCGATTCTCCTAAAGTTTTAAAGGCAATAACTTTTATTCAAGTTTTCACACGAAATCAAACACATAAAAATAAACATCTATAGCCTTTGCTTTTTCCGATTATGTATTCAAAACAGAAATATACTTACACAAATAGATAAACTAGACGTCAGGAAAAATGTAGAAACTGGGTCGTTGATAATTCCTGCAGAGCTTTGACGTTTTCACATTATGACGTCACAAATGCTCAAAGGAACGATAGAATATCGTAACAACCGAAGGTTGCTGCAACATTCAAAATCGACATTATTTCAAGTATTTCTGTCAAAATAGTCATCCAGTTACAAAACCTTTGCTGATAAAATGATAAAAACTACGAAACATGTTTTTGAAGCTGAAAATTGCTGAAAAGGCGAGCATGACATGTATGTCGAATTTCCCGCGCAACTTTGGGAGAATTTGGCACCTCAGTTCAATAAATACAAATCTAAAATACAAAATAAAGGATGATAAACAAGTTATTGGGCTTTTGACAGCTGATGTATTGTAAAATATCATCCCGCTCGCCAGAATATGAAGCTTGGGGCTCGTTCGCTACGCTCACTCGCCCCTGTGCTTCATATTCTGGCTCGCGGGCTGATATTTGACGATACATAGGTGTCAAGAGCCCGATAACATATACCTATGTGCCTACTCTGCTTACAGCAGGCGATACAAAAAGATGCAGTGCATTAGTGACGTTGAGTCTGTCCTAAATGATCAAAGAGACATGATTATCTGCTCTTTAATTATGTTTTTGACATTTCCATGTGCAAGAATGGTGGCCAAATCCATGCGAGATAACCCAAACGCGAAAAATTTCACTGTTGAAACTGCTTCCCGATAATCTTTAATCTTATCAGCAACCAGACGAAGAGAGAAGATAACATGATATGATGTATTAATTAATGTTAATTGATTGCCTCTGTCATAAAAAGGCTCGTTTGATAAAATTTAGATGATATATGTATATAGATAAAATAAGCGCAGAGATTTTAGACTGACAGCATGTATTACAAGTCTATGTATTCATTGACGAAAGAAGAAAAAATTTTAAAGGAGATATAAAGAATTAAATTTCAACGATTTTTGAAGTAAAAACAAAGACAATACATGTAATAAATTTTGACATAAAGTATAAGGAAGAAACGAAAACTGGTTTTGAAACGGATTTTTGGTAAATAAAAAAAACAAGATTTTATTTGATATTAAAAGACCTGATATATCAATTAATACGTCATGTCGGCCGATTTTATTTGGAAACTAGCAATATTAAAATTTTAGAAAATTTTGTTTAAAAATAAGTATCTACCTCCTTCATCGCTCTGACCTTTTTGGCTTTTCTATCTAGATCTTATTGATTTTTGTTTCTACATCAGTTTTTACATTATTTCTGTTTATTGATCTATGTATGTGTTAGTAAGATCAGCACTGAAGAAACATTAGTTGGGGAATCGTCATCTGCAGAAACTTTGGCGTTTTGTTATATTTTAATATAATCTGCTAATATTATATGCTCTTATAACTTATTATACGATATTTTTTTAAGTGATAGGCTCAGGATAAACGTAACTTACTGGCAAACATGATCTATTGTTGCGGTTAGCGATTTACTATTATATTATTATTGTAACGATAATAATTTATTTTTCTTAAACTGTCGTCCTTTTCCTTAACTACAGTATTTTTGTTCAGATAGACCAGTGTTCTTACTTTCAATTGTGGTAGTAATATACCTACAACTCCATCATATGTATAGTCTACATTTCACAGCTTATTCGTTACTGCAGTGCATGCAATGTATAAAGAGATTTCGTCAACAGAGCAAAACTAGACATCGGAGAGATGGCAGTCATCACTATGGGCCCGCTGTATACAAGTGCAAATTTAAATGTGTGTGGACACAATACAGGTGTGGACACAGTACAAGCGAGGACACAAAACAAGTATGGACATCAAGATATAAACAGAAAGTAATACCCAAATGCAATAATCTGACCTTGAAGACAAAGATCAAGGTCAAAGGTCACCAATCATGGTTCATGACACATCGTCTTCAAATATCTATCTACATGCAAAATATCAAATGGCTACCTCAAAAGACATAACAGTTAAAGCCCGGACACGACTTGTAATAAGAAAAACAAAAATCTGACCTTGAAGACAAAGGTCAAGGTCAAAGGACACCAATCATGGTTCATGAAATATTGTTTTGAAGTGATCTATCTACATGCAAAATATCAAAAGCCTATCTTAAAAGACAAAAAAAGATATAGACTGCACACGACTTGTTATTAGAAAAGCAAAAATCTTACCTTGAAGACAAAGGTCAAGGTCAAAGGTCACCAATCTTGGTTCATGACACATCGTCTTGAAGTGATCTATCTACTTGCAAAATATCAAAAGCCTGACCTTGAAGACAAAGGTCAAGGTCAAAGGTCACCAATCATTGTTTATGACACATCTTCTTGAAGTGATCTATCTATACATGCAAAATATCAAAAGCCTATCTCAAAAGACAAAAAAGTTATAGCCCGGACACGACGTCGTTACGGACGACGGACAGACGGACGGACGGACAGACAGACGGACAGAGCGATTACTATAGGGCGTCCGCCACTATGTGGCGGGGCCCTAATAAGTTTTTCAAAAGCTGGTTAGCCAATGTTGTGTTGAACAACTGTTAACTATTGTCACTCAAAAACTTAAGTTTTGTGGTAGTTTCTATGTGTCTATATAGACATCATGGGTTATTACTGAATTGACACACTGAATATGACATTGCAAATAAAATCAAGTTTAAATCAAATCAACCGGAGAGCGTGAATCTCCCTAAAAGTCATTCTTTCCCTTCGGAACACGTGGTGAAACTCGTGTTTTAGGAGGGATTTACACTGTTATTTTTGTGTTGTTTGCATTAAGTTCTGATGTTTTGTCCTTGTTCTTTATGTTGATCTATATTTGTGTGATCTTCATATTGCCAGGTATCCTAGATTTATGATTTTGTTACGGTTGCTTCGGTATTCATTTTGAAATTTATTCCTATTCATACAAGACAGGGCACCGTTTTTCTTAAATATAGGCACAATTGGACAAATACAAACTTGTCCTGCGTTACTCTTATCATGTTGAAATCGAGCTCGTTAAACTGCGTTTCATAATGTAGTAAATGGTGAATAAAAAGATATGGAGTAAATGCACATGAGACAAAGTCTCTACAAATACATGGTAAAAAACAAGCAAAGGAACAACGCTTTTATTGTTGTTCTTCATCTTGAAGTCACCATGAGGCCTTCAACAATGAGCTTTGCTCATACCTCATAGCAAGTTCAAGACGGCCCCTAGCACCGGTTTAAGCGGAATTCTTTGCTAATTGTCGAGCAACGCTACATCCATGTCTTTCTTGGTCATGGGTGCGGGATTGTCAACAAACATCAATTAAACTGGCAAAGTGCTCTTACAATCACTGTCATCCTTTGCCCGACAAAAGCACCTAGTGTCTTAAGCTAGTGGACAACTACAACATATAGACAAACACAGGGCACTCATCAAGTCGAATGTAAGAAAACCTGGCGTTATAAAATAGTGAGACGTGGACACTCAAAACAGGTGGTCTGGATTACATTTCGAAATTACAAAAATAATTGCCAAAATTTGAAAGTATCAATAGTATATCCATATGAGAAATTCTCTCACGCACAAGTACACCATAACTGAAAAATATAGAGAGCATACATCTCTCGCACGGGGAATCTTTTTACGGACTCCACACTGCAGGAGAGACAAACTCCAGTCGTAAATGGTGAATAAAAAGATATGGAGTAAATGCACATGAGACAAAGTCTCTACAAATACATTTATAGCATACGACTACATATCAAAAAAATGACCATCACCTATACCGTCAAAAATTATCTTAATTAATTGGCAAGCATAAATGAAATGTGAAATTTCTTCTTGACTGTATGCAGATCATAAATCTATTTTTAGACGTCAACCAGAACTGATGAGGACAACTGACAGTAAGTTACAACTGGCAGCGAGTCCTATCTTCTTGTACAGCTCATACTCTCTGTACATTTGCCCCTTCACACCATACAATGATTGGTATCACCTACTTGTCTGTTTATTTGGCAGTGTCCTGCAAAGTTCCGAAGCCGGATATAAAATGGATTGGACATTGACAGTAGATCAATCGACAGCCCAAGATCTTCAATTACTTCAATTAGCAGAACTTAGTTCCTGAATGATTTTAAGCCAAAACTGCCCTTACTATTGGCATTCCTCAGTAAACCTTAAAACTGACATCCCTTACTGCCTGTAGATATTGGAGGCATCTAATGATTTTAAAATGGACATTTTCTATCTCAAACAATGACATCAATTGGATCTTGACTATGTGCAGAGCATCGGTAACGAGTACAAATGGCATGTCCTACTGTATGTAATGTTGACAGCCACCAATGCATGCCTTTACAGTTGGAAGCTATACTAACTGCACAAATGGCAGATCCTACTTGCATGTAGAATTTGAACTCTTCGAATGGTGTTTGTTAATTTTTTTTAAATAATCGAACAGTATATTGAAATCGAATATTTACAGCATTGAAGAAAGTAAATAACGCATACTTTCAAACAACCCGAAAACCCATTGTAAATGTCCAATTTAAGGGTGATAAGTTTGATCACCGTCATTCTTAAATATGACATAATTTCTGAAATAATATGGACTTTAAATATTTTTATGTTCATAGCACTGAATTAAATAATGTTAAATTTAAATATTTATATACTTTGAAGGGACATACAAAAATAGTAATGGTGCATTTCATGATATCCCGCATCCCTAGCAATGTAGAACAAAATTTGACAGTACGAGTTATCTCGCCTGATTAGTCGTCTATAAATCATTTTCTTATGACAAAATCTGACAATATGACCACATGTGGCGATAAACTGATGAGGACAACTGACAGTAAGTTGGTATAGAATCGAAATAAAACAGCGGGTGACAGTTTGATATCAAGTTGAATTGAATTAAGTAAAGTAACGATGTAAGGACTGGCCAATATGACCATTTCAATATTGAGTTGAGAGTACAGAGAATCAAAACCATTCTGTTAAGAGAGAATGATTCAATGATAATCATCAGATCTTTCAAATAGCAATATTTGAAAACGTTTGGTTCTAACATTTTGCTTGTTTGTTTGTTTTCATTTTTTTACAAAATGGTTTAAAAAATGCAATTTGTATCAACTATATAAAGAAGTTGAAATCTGCATTTTGAAGTATGATTCCTTGGTGAAAGTGTATTTTTAGTGAAAGGAAAGAACCCGGGGGGGGGGGTTGCACCTGGTCTGAAAATTGACGGGGATGTTCTTCCAGTGGTTCAAACCTTGACCCCTTTCTAGACAAATTTTGACCGATTTCAATACCCCATTCGAGACAAATGTGTAAAAGTATAGAACCCTTCTTACAGAAAAAGTAAGGTTTTTCTTTATATCAAGTAAATAAACCATTTAAATAGTCAAATAAGTTGCTAGAATGCAATAATTATCAACATATTCTTGCTAAAAGATGGTTTTATGATATATTTATGTAACCATATCTTCTCCTCTACCCCGTCATAGACAAGAAAATCTGACCCCTGCTTTCAAGACAAGGTTAAAAAATTATACCCCTTTCTAGACAATTCAGCTAAAAATGCAACCCCGTTTGTCGGAACATACCCAGTACCACTTATATAGGCATTGAATCCACTGGTCGTTCTCGTGGTATCTGACATGAAAATATATGAAAAACGATATTTTTATACATTTTTTTATAATTGAGATTCTCGTCTTAACTGGCTGCAATATCGGTATTATTTTTACTTCGACAATAACAAGCAATAAACGTGATGACTGCAATGCCCGTAATAGGACTTAATATCAGAATACGCTGATAAGTTTGAAAAACACAACTTTTTTCTGTTATTCACTCTGGTAGTTGTTTTAGGATACAGTTTCGATTCGTTTACAAAGCTGCACATAGTTATTCTGCCAGGGCCAGATCCGGGATTTGAGTTAAGAGTGATGCAATTAAAAAAAATCGCCGTCTATCAATCGTAGCGAGGTGCGAATCTTTTTGGACAAATATTGGCAAAACCCCCAATTTTACTCTAAAAATTTATATTATTTTTTGTTTTAGAGTGGGGGGGGGGGG
>MJUU01017971.1:56123-69176 GCA_002080025.1 Modiolus philippinarum
GTAGCGAAAATGAAGAGTATAGATGAGAACCAAGCAAGAGTGACAAAAGTTATCTCAAATCTCCAACAGAAAGTTAATGATATAAAATTATCTAATCAACACTCCTACGCAGAGAAAGTAAACACCCCGCGGAAGGCCCCCGAAGTTTCTCAAGAGTCGAATAATGACCCGGGTAGTGTTGTGAGTAACGTTCAATCAACCGAGGTGGATATGTGTTGTACAACAGACAGCAATACACTAGGTCAACAAAATATTGATAGGTCAGTTATAACGGAACGTGAGGGTGACAAAGATACCGAGAACGAAATTATTTACAAAATTCCGACGCGCGTACAGGGTACAACTGACGCACTTCAAAATTCTGATGATAAATTGTTTATTGGAGTGAATAGAAAAAGGACTGCAAGATTTTATTTGTCTGGTATAAGCTCTAGATCGACTCGTTCAGGCATTCTATCTTATCTAGAAAAGAAAGGTGTCCATGTCACATATTTACGATTCTTTTCACAACGAAATCATACTTCGAGATATATGTCTGCAAAGATAAATGTAACGGAAGAAACTACTCATAAAATAGATAATGATTCATTTTGGCCTTCCGGTGTCCAGTGTCGGCAATGGTTGAGCAATAGAGAGTGGTATCAACGCAATGGAGACAAAGTTGAAGAAATCGATTGAATAATTAAAAACCAAACATGAATTTTGCCTTTATTTTTTGCATTTTGTATGTCTTTTTGCTGGTTATATGTCAACCATTCATGGGTAGTTTAAAAATTTTATCCTGGAACCTTAGAGGTGTTATGTCAAGTACTGTATGCTTAGACAATCTTATGAGAAATACAGACTGTGATATATGTGTGATATCTGAACATAAGCTTAAACCTGAATCTTTACAATTTTTATGTTCTGTTTATAATGATTATAATTGTATCAGTAAAGCTGATGAGTTACCACCGGGGTATAAAGCCATTATGTATAAAAAAAGTTTAGAATTGTCAGTAAGTGAAGTTTCAGAAATTGATTCCTCTAGGATTGTTGGTATAGAGTTGAAAAATGCTCTTTATGGTTCATTATATATTTTAGGTGTATATCTTCCAGCTGATGACCAACTTGATAACTATAGGGTAGAACTTAGCACACTAGAGTCTGTATATATGTATTATAGAGATTATGGTACTGTTTTAGTTGCGGGTGATTTCAATGCAAGTTGTTTAGAGAGAGATCATATGGTTACGAATTAATATAAATCTAAAGAACTTCAGAACTTTGTGTCTAGACAAAACCTTGTATTCCCTGGAGGTAAAATTAAAAACAAGGGTTCTATGTACACATATATTACGAAACGATCTATGTTAGATTATCTGCTATTTGACCACGCTGTACTTTCGAAACTTAAGCACTATGAAATCCTTACTGAAGGATCTTTTAGTAATACATCAGATCATTTACCGATTGTAGCTGAGATAATAAACTGCATAACATTAAAAATTATCAAATTTACCGGCATGGCATAGGGTAACAGATTGTCAGTTAAACAATTTCAGAAAATCGCTTGAGGATCCCTTACAAACCTTATGTGAAAAAATAGAAAATGCATCAGTAAACGTTGATGATATATATCAAGAATTTGTAGATATTGTGCATAGTGTTACAACTTTAATAGTTCCTTCTTGTGGTTTCAATCCTCTTAGTAAACCCTGTTGGACGGACGAAGTAAAGCGTGCACACAAAATAGAGCGCGAGTTCCGTAAGATATGGATACTAGATGGAGGACCTCGCAGGAATGCATTTTGAATCGTATAGAAATTATAAAAGGGCTAAGGCAGAATTCCGACGTTGCCAACAGTCTGCAAACGAGCTTTATGAACAACGTTGTTTTGAGGACTTAAATGAATGTGCTGAGGTTGATATTCGCTTATTTTGGAAAACTGTAAAACGGTATAGAAACAAACCGTCAAAATCTTATTCAGAAATGATTTTTAATGCCACGATTTATAAAACCCCTGAAAAGGTTGCGGAGTGCTTTGCAGACTATTTTTATAACACATATAGATATAGTGAGAATGAAGTCTTTGACAATGAGTTTAAAAATACCATTGAAAATGTTTACAATAATATACTCAATAAATCTGAAGTGATACCTGACGACTTGCCCGGTAGTCCAATTACCAAGGATGAGATAATGAGCTTGATAAAGCAGCTTAAGTATAAAAAGGCTGCGGGACCGGATAAAATACAAAATGAGCATTTGCGTAATGGGGGAATTTCGGTCGCGCATTATTTGAGTGCACTTTTTAACCTAATTGTTAAATCTGGGAAGTTACCCCAGCAATGGAAGCAAGGACTGATTGTACCCATATACAAAGGTGGTGATAAGAGAAAATCTTCACCGGAGAGCTACAGACCGGTCAGCTTACTGTCGTGTGTGTTAAAGTTATTTGAATGTGTCATTAAAAAGCGTCTTCTTGAAAACGTGTTTATTAATAGTTCGAACTTTCCAAATCCCGAACAGCAGGGATTTCAGAAGTGGTTGAGTTGTTTATCTGCATCGTTCAATCTTCATGAAACAATATTTCACAATTTAGAAAGAGGTAGTAACGTTTTTGTTGCATTTTTAGATACAAAACAAGCGTTTGATACTGTTTGGCGAATTGGTCTCATGTACAAACTCCATAGGTTAGGCGTAAACGGTAAAATTTGGCATATTATTAATGATATGCATTTTAATACTTCAAGCGCTATTGTTGTTAACCAATGTAAATCACCATTTTTTAATGTTGAACAGGGTGTTAGACAAGGGGGTGTGCTATCTGGTCTGTTATATTTAGTGTATATTAATGATCTGTTAGAAGAAATTGAACTTTGTAATGAAAAAACAGGTGTATTTTCTGTAACTAGTTGTTGCCCTGCTTTGGCTGACGATATCTCGTGTATCAGCACAACACCTAGAGGTCTTCAGCGTATTTTAGATATCTGTACGAGTTTTGCTCATAGATGGCGGTTCCAATTTAATGCTTGTAAATCAGCTGTGATTCCGTTTTCGTTACGTTTTCGTGAAAATAAAATTTCATTCCCTTGGGTTATAGATAATGAGGTTATTCCAGTGAAGGATGAGTACGTTCATCTTGGCATAGAGATGCATGCTAATTTTAAATCTGTAAATAGAACTACATCAATGTGTAGGAAAGGACGCAATGCATACTTTTCCTTGAGCTGTATCAAATCAAAACTGGTGAATCCCAGTGTCTTTGTCAGTTTATATAAATCAGTGGTCCTCCCATGTGTTTTGTATGGGTGTGAAGTATGGTGCAGCTTAAAATCGACAGACATAGGAATTCTTGACAGATTTCAACATTTTATTGTCAAAAATATGTTAGACCTACGGACTACTACCAGATCAGACATGTGCCAAAGCATTATAGGTCTACACCCTATTATATCAGTAATCGATAAGAAAAAATTGTATTTTCTTCAGAAAATATGTGCCTTTGATGAAAGTGTCCTAACAAAGAAAATTTTCCTAACCAGACTTTTTTCATACTTATGTGGCAATACTCAAATTCAGTATGGATTTATACCAGACGTTTTAAATATTTTGACCAAATATGAACTTCATCACTATCTTTTAGACTTTTTAGTAGATGGGGTATTTCCTAGTAAAGAATTATGGAAAACTGTTGTGAATATTGCAGTCACCGAAGTTCAGTGTAATGCATGGCATTCTCGTATAAATACTGATGTAGACTTTGTGCGGTTTCGAAATATTCACAAAACAGTTGATATTATACCATATTTAAAACACCAAAGATCTGCCAATGAAGTCAGAAATTTTTATTTTATCCTGAAATTAATTACAGACATTCCTAACACCACACCCATGCAATGTTGTATATGCAATAGACAATTGTTTGACGTTTATTCTCACGCTTGTTGTACATGCACTGGAACTAAACAATTACAAGATATATGGTGGGATATGATTATCGAGCATTTTGATCTGAACTTGTTTGTAGAGTTGTCCGAGTATGATGAAGAAATGCTGTACCAAGTACTTTTGGGTAGATCGGTGTCAACTATTGGGATTGACATTGATATGTTTATACAACTGAATTACATTCATGTAACCAAGTGTTGTGCTGAATATAGCAGGCTAGAAAGTCAGTTGTGCTGATATACGTGATAGAGCCAGCCAAATGATCTATATTTCGTACATATTGTATACACTTTTATATCCAATTAACTTTATATGTATTTTTTTTCTTTGTGTATGTAACTTGTTTGTTGGTATGTGTGTAGATATGTTATAATTATATGTAAATATTCATGTAATCTCTATGACTGAGGAATTAAAGATATGAATGAATGAATGAACTTCACAGCCGAAAGATAAACATATGCATGTCTTGTTATGTGTATATTTACATATTAAGATTACAAAACTACAAATATAAAAAAAAGAAAAAAAATTAAATGACATACTAGAAGTTTGAAAGAAAATTAAATAGCTATGCATTTGTTGATTGATGTTCAAATTGCTCTAAAATAAACAATAAAATGGCATTTTAGATCGGGTAGTAAACAAAAAATTGATTTTCAAAACTGAAAAAAAAATAATCGAAAGGATAAGTGTAAATGTATATACATTTAATTATTTCTTAATTGAATAATAAATAAATTAGGAAGTCAAATTACAATCATCAAAAGTTGAAAAACAAATGAATAACAAAAAATAGGGTAGATCATTTTTCTGGTAATAATATTCAAATTTTAGCATTTTTGCCCTGTTTCTTACAGTTTACAAATTGTTCGATTTTGTTGTCGTTGAAACAGCCTAAAAAAGAAAAATCCAAATCTTTTGATGGTTGTTGATTTAAAAATGTATATTTATCTTTCCAATGATAAAAAAAAAATTCAGAACTTATGGCGTATTTTAAACAAATACCCAATGATAAAAAAAATTCAGAACTTATGGCGTATTTTAAACAAATACATTCATACTGTGCTATTTTACCATATTTTATCAGAATAGCAAATGTTCGACTATAACCATGGCAAATAGCTATAACAGTAGAAAAATCCCATCTATTGTTTTTTTTTCCCTTTTGCTTCAAATGGATATTGATCTTTTTCATGATACTGCTCATTTCTCGTGAAAGTATTGCATTTTGTTCAGCAGCAAGCTTTAAATCTGAGCAATATAAGCATCTTTTTTGAAAAATGTCTTGGCATCCTGTTAAAACTGAAGTTCATTTGTATATCTTATGTTCATCATTGTCTACATTGTACATGTATATGTATGTGAAAGATAATTTCTATTTTTTCTCTGTAGCATCTTCTAGAAAAATATAGATACATAAAAAGATACATCATTTTGTCGTTTTTAACAATTTTGATATGGTTTAGCAGGCAAAATGTCCAAACGGTTTTCTCCTTAGCAACAAGACTAAATCGGACTTATTACACATGATTTATGTCATACAAGTATAAACCATCAAAATTTAATTTTTGGTTGAGATATGTCATATCCCCATGATGTTTCTTAGAAATATCAATACTTATGACTTAAGCATTTGCGTGGTTTTTGCCAAAAGGTGTCGACTGAGAGGCTGGACATATATCCCGTGCCATGAGGCGAGGAAAATTTGTCAAGCCTCGAAAAAGCAGACCTGTTTCTAACTGGACAGAACTATTTTAACTACAATCAGCGGGTGGTAAAAAGATATAGACTTTACATGAAGTAAATTTGAATAGACGTCTAGCGTGGTATAGAGAAAAGCGGAGATTAGCTGTCATTGACTTCTGGGAAAAAAGATATTTTCGGATGAGTTAATCCAAAAATAATGATCGGAGACGACGAGAAGGCGCATATTTAATACAGTGAAATGATATGTAGTTGTCTCACATGGCACAGAGTGGGGACAATATCTAGGGTAGAAAGCAACTTTAACGCATTAAGGAGGCTCGTCCCCGATGTTTATATCGAGGATTTCACGAAACCTATTTACATTGATTAAGCATTATGTTGACTTAATGAAATGGTAAAAAGAAATATATAGGCCCGTGTGCTTTTAAAGGTTATTCTCAAAAATCGTCAATATTTTGAAGCTTATTTAAAAGAAAAAATCAAACTGGCCATTTTGTTTCATTTTTAAGGTTTTTGAGTCCTTAATCATTTGAAGTTTAAGAAACAACAGATCGGCATTAACTTGGACAGGCCTCTACAATAACTTTTTTTTCAAACTTTTGCCTTCGGACAAGTACCTCTGAAGATTGACTTGTCCGAATGAAATTATCACTTGTCCGAAATATTTGACTGAATATCCAAAAAGAGTATCAGAAAAAAATCAAAGAAATAAAAGTGTATTGGTTATTTAATAGAAATGATACATACTGACAAAGGCTTATGCAGTTTAAAAAAAGAGTACATAAACTGAAGACAAAACAAGTAGAAAATTTTCTAGTTGTACCTGGGTATTCTGAAGTAGATCAGTATGCAAGTATGTACATATTTGTTTGAAAATCTGGTATTTCACATTAAAAGACACTAGACATTACTGAAAAAGTTGGTTTAATGAAAAGACTTGTCAGACTTGATTGGGTTAACAAATATTCTTTGAAATATACAAAATTAACGAAAAATGCTAGAATGGGGATTTATACATGTTTAATGGGGACTTGTCTATAGATGTTTCTTCATTCAGTCTTCCTATTACACAGATTTCATTCATAAGATCATGATATGAACTTTGCAGAACATGTTATTTTCATGATTATGAACTTATACTATTTTCTCTTGCATTGAATTTCTTAAATAAATTGAAAAAAAAAAAACAAACTTGTAAATGTGCCTGATCGTTTCAAGTATTATCAAATTATACCATCGATGTCAATAATATGTACTGGTATGAGTACGTTTCTTTATTCAAATTTCGTTTCGCTTAAGAATCCGTATTTTTATTTCGTTTCGTCTAACAATCGGCATTATCAAAATGGCGGACACGACTGAAAACGTAAATGTTTACTTTGAAATCGGTCAATATTTTAGTTCTTTGTTTAATAGTTCATCATAAAAAAATGTTTTTAGAGGAATCTAAATGAATTTTCTCATTACGCATCGTTATTGCGGATTTAAAATCCTACTTTGATTTTTAACTTGTCCCGACGGACAAGTGACTTCTGAATTTCACTTGTCCCATGGCCAACTTTTAGTTCCATTTAAGGGAGATAACCCAAAGAGAATTTTTTTACCCATATCAAAAGGAAATAACTGTTGTCAATTTTGGTGATGCAACCACCCGCTACATCTGTAATTAATGTTATCGCGTCAGATAAAAATGTTTACTTACTTGCCGATCTCTTATCATGATTATAACACACAAACTCTCAATTTGAGATATGTTTTCTATCTTTTATCAAAATAAAAATTAAAATTAGAAGGATTTGTAACTACATGTACTTATAGATTCTTGAAAAATAATTTTCAAAAATCACTTAATTAGTACTAGTATTTGGATTATTGATATTACAAGTCTGTTTTATTGATTATTTTTTTTACAATTATTAGGGAACTTTTATATAGTTCCCTGAAGTTAAATATGAAAATCTTCAATACATTTTCACAAATACATGAATTGAGTGCTGCAGTTGGCTTCGCCTTTTCTGTTATACTCAATATGATTTTTTCTATATATTTCGTTTTCGATTTGGTGTGTTCTAATGAGGCAGAAATGACCATTAACTCTAAGCAGAAATGCATGCAATCGTTTCCAAATGTTAAAGTGCAAGTGTTCTCGAATTAAATTGTATAACATATTCTTTCATAACGACAAACCGCCGTGCGCGGTCCCGGCTGAAGAATAGGCCCGCAGCATCCTCTGAGCTTGGAGTATGAGCCATCCTAACAGAGGACCCCGAGGGAACCCCGGGATATAGAAATAGGACCCAGTATCTCCGGCTTGCGGGGTGTGACCCCTCCTAAACGGAGGCTGACCCCGAGGGTCCCGGGATATAGAAATAGGACCCATTCCGTGGTTGTGCGGGATTAATAAAGACACAACCCATCTTTCGGATGGGATGTAAACTCAGGTCCACGTGTTGGAAGAAATGCCACGCTTCCTGCACGTTAAAGAACCCTTGTAGCAAGCTCTCTTTGGGGTGGTCCGTAGGTGATCGGCTACAAGGCTAAATTCCCCGCCCTTGACGATTTCACCCTACTTTTCCAGTGGCAGTCAGAATTTCCCGTCCCATGGCCATTTCCATACCCCAAAGTGATTATTTATCAACAAACTTGTTCTCGTCTTGATATAGCTGAAATATTGCTGAGTAGACGTTAAACAATATTCAATCAATCAATCAATCATAACGACAAATAGGCTTTTTGCCGATGAATGTTGTCTCTTTAACCGGTCTTGATTCGGGCCTTGATTATCCAAGGCTCCAAGCTTGATTCATGAACGGTTAGTGATTGCCCTTCAGTGTTTTCAGTGTTGTTAAGGTCATCAGTTTCAACATCCAACAATATGATGACAAGTGAATACGAAAAACCAAAGTGAAAGTAACTGAGCCGGACACACTAATATAAGGGATCAAAGACACAACGAGAACAAAACATGTAATACGTAGGAAATAAAGTGTTTTTTCCTTTAATGTGGTGCTAGGTTTTGACTTTGTATCGTCTGTATTTTGAATGGTTCACAGAAACATAGGTAATCCAAAAGAGAAAGACATGAAAATACATAAGGCGATATTAAGGAGTAGTGGGAAAAGTACCGCTTTTGGACCACTTTAAGCCAGGTTAATCGATCCTATGGAAGAAGATACATGAGAGGATATCTTTTGAGGATACCCTATGACGTCATCTAGTAATTAATTTAGGTCTAATTAATTAAGTAGTATTGATTAGTTTTTTAGTTAAATGTGTATTGAGTGCACCTGCAACAAGCATAAGGAGTATATTTGGTATGTATGTGTGTATTCCTTGGTCAGACCTCCCCCCTATTTATGTAACAATTTCAATGTTTGTCCTCGTCTAATCTTTATTAGTTTGTTGAATTGGGTATGTATTTTATTGTATGTAATTATGTATGTATTTAATTGTTTTGTTTCATTGTGATGTATCTCGTATGGTATTGATGTATTCAAAAATAAATAAAAAAAACTATATATTTTATTTACATTTATTATCCTCGTGAATATAGACAGTCATAGGTCGAGGAACCACCCTACGCTGTCTTTACAATTGACTTATAAATTATCATTAACCAATTATACATCTAGATTAAAGACAATAGAGAGTCATCTACCACCCGACAGTATCTTCGTCCTCACGAAAGGGCCAACAGTATGCTATCTTTCGTGCAGGGGCGTAAACTGTCGATACCTGAAGTGAGCCTTTCCAGGATAGTTCACTCTCTTTAAAAAAAAATTAAAGATTATTTACACCGCGAGCGGGTATCCATGGGTTGAATTTCTTCGGCCAATGTAACCATTTTACAAAATGTTTGTTTGTTACGTCCCTAGCCTCTTGTCTTTAAAATCTTCTCAACTTTCCACAAGTCATCGTCTCGTACTTCTACCACCTGTAATTCTGATTGGTAGAATGTTCCTTTTATTTCCTCGTTGTTGAAGTCTTCAAGTCGATAAACCGGTAATCCACCACGAAGAATGCGTTGAGAAATAATAAATATCTCCCCTGTCCACTTTTCATCGTATTCCCTGGTAAACGGATTCCTGATATACGTAATTCTAACTTTATCTCCTACTTTAAAACGAAAGGGTTTCCGAATTTTCTTAGATTTGCTTTGTATTATATCTTTAGGCCAGTACAGCTTCCTACATAGATTAGTTTCTTTGCTTTTGGTCACCTTGTCAGGAGCCATGCCTATCGTCCTGTGATATGTCTCATTATAACTGTTTGCAAATTTCTGGAGATCATCCACATAAGAGTAAGATTGTTTATGAGTAAAATATCTATATATCCTTGATTTTATTGTTTTAATCACTCTCTCTGCATAGTTGGCTTTGATTTCGGTGTTTTGTGCAAATAAATGTTTAATGTTTCTTCGTTTCAGCAGTACGTCTACAGATCGTAATCTAAATTCTTGACCCTTGTCTGTTCTTATTCTATTAGGTGATCTTCCTTCAGATAATACTTCTTTCAAGCTCCTTGCAACGGTTTCTCCTTTCTTATCCTTCAGTGGTCTAAGCCAGATATATTTAGAGAAGCTATCGATCACAACCAATATATAGTTGAAACCACTGTTGAATTTTGCAAACTTGGTCATATCTATTAAGTCAGCATCCCACAGTTCATCTATTCCCGTCACAATGACTCTATTCCTTTTTAATGCTCTTTTAAGTGGCCTTTGAAGACTGTAAGGTTCTTGGCCTTGTAACCATTTACGAATTTTATATTTACTAAGTACAAATTTTCCGTCTTTTCGGGCGAATCTATACAATTTATCTGGACCGGCAAAACTAGCTGGACTTGATGGATCGTAATAATTTTTTTTTCAAATACTGCTCCCATGTAGCCATCTGTACCCTATGAAGGTTTCAAATGCAATGAAATATATCGATGTGCTTTACTATATATATATTACTCTTCCCCATCCTCTCCGTCTTCTTCCTCGTCGTCACTTTCTTCCTCAATTTCCTGATCTTCACTAGCCTCACTTTCATCGCTTTCGCTGTCCTCATCATCCTCCATTATTTCGTCCATATAACTTTCAAGATAATGTTTATATTTTCGTATGGCCATTTTAATGGCCTTTTTATAGTCAGTTCCTTCGCTGATCAATTGTTCTAACAGTGTCATGACTTTGGAATGTATTTTACCACTTTGAAGCTGTAATAAGTATTGAAGCAAACTTCCATATTTGGTCATTAATTGGTTCATGTCTTCGTCTTTCAATTTGTTGTTAGCTTTGCTTTCGGCTACGTCCTTTTCCAAACCATCGTTAGTGTATTTGGCAACTTTAGAAACCCATAACTCCTCATTGGCTTTTCTGGCAAGTTCTGCCAGTTTTAAGAAGGCTACATCCTCGTCATCTTCTATTTCTAATTAACGTTTCTTTAAAGACGGATCATCTTCATCATCATCTCTTTTTCGCTTGAGCTCATTGGTTTCCGGACACCAGCGATTCATGTGTCTAGCCAAGTCCTGAATACTTTCAAATACTAAACCGCAATCTTCACAAGATGGCATTTTCTCCATGTTACAGTTCTTGTTAATCGGTGAATCCTCTGTTTGCGATGTGTGCCCCGACAAATACGTCTGATCTGACAATTCTTCAGTTATATTACCCCCCGTCATACCATTTTGGTTGGTCCTGCAGCGTATACTTTCCGAATCAGGACTGTTTTCAAATATGTCTGTTTTTAATCTATCTTGTTCTGGTGTATTTTGCTTCAAGTCTATAAACAGATAGCCAAAAGGTCGTTTAGTGGCCTCTGTGTATTTGGTCATAAACTTCTTCGGATTATTTGGATACATCTGTCTAGCAAAAACGGCAGGCCCAACTTGATCACGTGGATTCTTAAATAAGACCATGTATTGACTGTTGATACTCATGGTTCTATTCTCCTTGCCTTTGGAAAAGGCATTCTGCATAATACATGCTATGCTGATGTTTCTATGATGACTCCCCTCAACAAAAA
Source organism: Modiolus philippinarum (assembly GCA_002080025.1). Classification (NCBI taxonomy): domain Eukaryota; kingdom Metazoa; phylum Mollusca; class Bivalvia; order Mytilida; family Modiolidae; genus Modiolus; species Modiolus philippinarum. The sequence continues at coordinate 67,782 of MJUU01017971.1, forward strand.
GCTCGAACACATCTTTACTGTTGGTAGCATCTCTCATGAGATCGTCAATGACAATCAAACTCGGATATCTACTGTCGATGAACGAGTCCTCGTTTAAATCTTCAGGTAAACCTTGCACAAATAGCATGTTTTTGATATTTTGCTGCATTTCTGTAAACAATGGCTGCCATCTCTTGTAACACCATATGATGCGCTCGGGTGGTGGATTTATCATGGTTCTTGCACGGGTCAATAATCTGTTCATCCAACAACTTTTACCCGACCCGGTGGGTCCTGCTAAAATCATGGTAAACGGATGTTGCAGAATAGTCCGTGGTGGTGGTGGTGTCGGTGGTGGTGGTGATGGTGTTGGTGGTGGTGGTGGTGGTGGTGGATACGCATGGCTGCTCGGTGGATATGCATGGCTGCTTGGTGGATATGCTTCACCTGATTCATGTTTATTTCTTCTATGTCTCAGCATTGCATCTCTTCTGGAAAATTGCTGACCACATTCTTTACAAGTTGACATTTTAGGAGATTCCATAAAATACGTCTTAGTCTTCCAACGTTCAGATGTGAAATGACTAAAGTATAGGTTGATGGTATATTTATATTCTCCAGTGTCCATAGGCAAGGCTACTTATCCCGTCTTGCAGAATATATCTTTTGTCGTCAAACGGAGACAGTCCTAGTTTGTTAATGTGTATATTATATAATTGTGTCCATACGAACGTATCTGATTCATAGAGCTCATATGAATTTCTTTTTGAAACAATCATTGCTTATAATCTTCGTGTCTTGTATGATTTTTAATTATACTCTTCTTTATGCCTTTGGCCGTCTTTTTTTCAATCAATTTGTCACCTTCTTCATAGATAAGTGAATACATTTTCGATTTTAAACCGACAAATTCTTGGATTGGTATCCCATTGGCCTCATCCTTCATCTTACCGAGGTCTTTTTTATGAACTGTACTATGTAATGGATGTTGGTTATCGTACTCTGAGGTATCAAAAAGATGCCTATCCTCAAGCATATCTGCGTAAATATCATCCGTCATGACATTATAGCAAAGAGAGTCTGTGTCGGTAAACACCAATTGTGCATTAGGCCCGTATTTGGTTTTCATATAATTGTAATGGAAATCAATGTTTTTGATAAATAAAAATTGGAAAAACCCACATAAATAGGTCTGTTCAAGTAGAGTTTCTGTTTCAGCATATGTACTGCTACAAGATCTTCATTGAATATTTTAAATGCATGGAAGGTTGGTTTGCTGGTCAGTTTTCTGGCCTTTGATTGGTTGTTCACTAGATGCACATCAATCCTTTTCCTCAAATTCTCCATAGTCTTTCCAAAAACGGAGTTATTCATTAATTTGAAAAAATCCTTTTCAAAGTCATTTTTGGCTTCCTT
>MJUU01017972.1:5830-23938 GCA_002080025.1 Modiolus philippinarum
AAAAACAGTCAAATTTTATAAAACGCAAGGTAAAATTTTCATGTCAGACAAGTCTGACTATCGGGCTGGTGAATACCCTCGGGGACCTCTGGTCCACCAGCAGTGCCATCGGCCCAATGGTTCAAAATACAAAACAATACCGAAGTTGCATAAAAAACAGTAAATTTCGTTATGCTGTACACGTGTTTGAAGGAGTAACCTCTCATAAAAATTTTGTAATAGAAGAAGTAAAATATGAAACAGAACAGCAAATTCCCAAAAGGAATCTCTAGATACAGCTAGAGACTCGATTTTGAACCCAAGCCCTTATCAAAAAAAATATGTGTGTCGGTTTTAATCGCCAATTTTGATACAGAACAAAACAAATATGAACAAATAATATGAACTGCCAAAACAAGTAATACCAAATAATATGAACTGCCAAAAATTCCGCTCTATTTACGACGGTCTATTTATGCCGGAGGCAAGAGTCGTATTAAAATACCACAACTGAATAAATTGTAATGAAAAAACACTGCCTCATAGGGAAAATTTATGATATCATACGAAGTGCATCATGACGCGACAATTGATGAAAATAACAAACATCATTCTACTCAAATAAGAGGTATACATACGAAAACTCTGAATTGAAACTTTATAAGGTAAGATATATTGGAACTGTTAAATAAATGAGGGGAGCCGGACGGGGTCTCATTCCGGAATCCAGACTTTAGTTTTTCTACATACAAACAACGAAGAAACTTAAAGACTGATGAAATCCCGGTGACTGGTGAATTTATATCCCGATAATTCAGGCTTTAATAATAAAATCTCGAAATCCCTAGCTTTAAACAGTTTATCCCGACATCCAAAAAGCAGCCCCCTCCTTCCCTCATACATTATCGAATGTTTGATTAAATTTCTCAATATCTTTCAAATTTTGTTTTCATTTTTGCTTAAAATACCATATTTAAATACAATAAAGAGGCTTACACGAGTCTTCATCAAAGATACCCTAGATTGTGTAATTACTTTCATCTGAAAAGAAGTCAAGTAATGTTTCATGTGGTGATCAGCTTGTCGTTCATTTAACATTAAGTAAAGAAATAAAAAGACCTAGAAATATTTTCACATAGTGTCCAATTTTAAAATATGATCCAAAATGGCGGACGCCAAGGAAGAGAAGTATTTCACTCAATTACTTTACTTGCCAATTACGGTTTCTACTGACCAAGTTGTCTAAAATATTTTTGAAGGACCAATGTCAAATTAAACTCATTTTCACGTCAGCAGCTATATTGGACTTGATCTGACCTGCCAGACACTTCTTTAAAGGGGTCCTTCCATACATAATTGTGACCAATTAAGTTTCAAATTGTCCAGGTAAGTTCAGAGACGATGTCTAAATGCAACTTAATTGGTTTTCAATTTTAAATTATATTCCCACTGGAAGTCATCGTCGTTAAGCTGCCAATCTGTCCGATATAATTTTCTAAAGGGACAGTTCAAGGACTATTACGAAAAGGTTTTGTCTAACCTAATAGTTCCGGAGATCTCGTAAAAAGTGTCCCCCCTTGGGGTTAGTGTAAAATAAATTTCTTGATTTGGAAACTGAACATCCGGTTCATTCATCAAGGGACAATCGTGACTAAGATTGGTTCCTAAGATAGAAAAGTACATGTAATTTCAAAGCGAAAGCTCTCTACATTTCTTTCCCTAAAAGTCAAACTATGTTCGATTATCGTTAAATTTGGATAACGTGCAAACCTGAAAATTATCAGTTTCATAGAAGATACCTGAAACTATTGTGACAAAGGGTGGCTCCAATTTGTCCAGCGAATTTAGATTTGAGGATTTTTGAAAATGGTGTAAGAAGGACTAACCTTGTAAAACTCTTTCCCTCTGATGGCCATTCTCAGAACTGTGACAAGCGGGGTCATTTGTGAATAAATGGACCAATTGTTTTAGTTTCATTTTGGCTGAAGTTATCTCTGCATGTTTATTATCACAGGGTTCAAAGCAAGTACTTTATAAAAATGAAAAAGAATAAATAAAAAAAAAACAGTTTGATGTTTGATATAGGGAACAACGGCAGTAGAATACCGAAGGAACAAAGAAGTGAAATTCAGAAAATTCGAAGTCCAAAGACGGGGCAAAAACGAGAACACAGTAAACAATGACGTTAGACACAAAAACTGACGTTAGACAGATACAAAGCACAGAAACAGAAATTACAACATTCACAGTGTGAACTCCAGTGAAACTGAGAGTGACATCAGGTGCTCCGGAAGGGTAAGCATGTCCTGCTCTCTTAACAGCACCCGTCACACTGTGAGCGATTCAATCCGGGAAAATGTCAAAGTCGGTAGTCAAATCCAGGAAGACGTGAATCTAGCTGAAAATGTCCACTTTCATTTGGGATACTGACACGTCATATCTTTCAATGATGCTATGGTGACGACCATAGGATTTCTTGAGGGATGAAATTAACAAAAGTTGAACAAATCCCTGACTAAGCAGCTTTTGGGACAGTGTTTTGCTCTGTTAAAAAAATCACTGTGCAAACTGCATGCTCGACAGTAACGAATCAACTGTGACATGTACACTCCATAGGCTGGAGAGGTAGGTATATTGCTGCTAAGAAAGGGAAAGTTCACAATGGGGAAATTAAAATCATCACGCTTGTCATATAGCTTAGATTTCAAACGTCCATCTTCGTCAATATACAATAAAAGATTTAGATACGAAGCTGAAGTAGGTGTTCCAGTTGTTTCTTTAATTTCAAGCTCATTTGGATAGATCTGACGTAAATACTCCTTAAATTTAGGATTATTAAGAGAAAGTACATCGTCTATGTATCGGAAGCTGAAATTAAAGGACTGGGCTAAGTGCTTTTGTTTTCTTTGAATAAGCCCTTGTAAAAACTTGGCCTCTTACGAGTAAAGGAAAAGGTCAGCTAAAAGCGGCGCACAGTTTGTTCCCATAGGAATCCCTATTGTATGTTGGAAAACTCGACCTCCGAATTCGACAAAAATATTGTCGATCAAAAATTCAAAAATTTTGATTACGTCAGTCTCAGTGTACTTCTTATTTTAATCAGTGTGGTTCTTAACAAAATATGTCTTGCCTTTCCCTATAACTAAATAGGTGTATCTACGTTCTCCATTTTTTGTGCAGAAACATTGATGTATTAAATCTGCAATTACTGTTTTCAGTTTATTGTGTGGCAGGGTTGTATAAAGTGTAGAAAAGTCAAAAGTTTGAATGCTATGGCAATGGGTAAGACTGGTTGAGGATAGCTGTTCAAGGAGATCTTTTAGATTTTTAAGAATCCACATTTGATTCACACCGCTTGTGGTGTAAGCTTTATTACAGTAATTTTTCAGGCCATCTCTGACTGCGGTCAACAAAGTAGTGAGGAGCTTTGAAAGAGGTTTAGTGGTGCATCTGGAAGACCCGGCAATGAATCTCTGTTTGTATGGATTCTTATGAAGTTTAGGTACCCAGTAGATGTAAGGGAGTTAATTGTTTTCATTATTAGCTTTTATGCCAAATGATGCTAACACTGAAGTGTGATTTTTTACAATCTCATCCCTCGATATTGTAGTAGGGGTATAAGTAGGGTTTCCAGATGAACTGTCGATGCCCATCTCCTTCACAAGGCAGTCGAGATAGTGTTTCTTACACACAAACAGTATGTTGTTAGAAGCTTTGTCTGCAGGGACAATGACGTAATTTTCATGGAGGTTTGACAGAGTTCTTACTACAACGGGATCTTCAAATATACTGGGATTTCTGGATTTCATAGCTGTTTTTAGGCGCCGAATGCGATTTACAATTAATGACCTTATGGCCCTGATCCAGTCGGAATGATGTTTACTCATAAATACCCTTCCTTTAGTAACTTTTTTAATCTCAGCAATGAGACGTTTCTTTCTGTTTATGTTTCAAAATGTGATGTTTTGATTTTCGTGTTGTGAATTTTGATTCCTAGTCTTCCTTGTATTCATGCATTTATCAGAGACATGACATACTGAGCTGATTCCTCTGTTGGTGGACTGTTTCAAAATACGTAGTTTTGATTTTGGTGTTGTGAATTTTGATTCCTAGTCTTTCTTGCATTCGTCAAAGACATGAATACTGCTATATTGGTCATAAGCCATTTCATACTTACGGTCAATCACTGTAAAAAGAAAAAAAAACAAGCATTTTGAATAACGATTGCACAATATCCTGCTTCAAGTATGTACGTTTACAATATTTAAATACTCTTTCTAGCTGAACTTTGGCTTTTCTATTTAGATCATTTTGGTTATTTTTCTCTATCAGTTTGTACACGTTTTTGGTGATTGGACTTCCAAATGTTTTGGTTTTATCTGCACTGATGAGACATAAATTGTCGAAAATGTCGAAAATAAATTGACAGTAACTTCGGCATTTTGTTATTTACTACCACTGGGCCGATGCCTCTTCTGGTGGACTGTTAGTCCTCGAGGGTATTCACCAGCCCAGTAGTAAGTACTTCGGTGCTGACCCGAAACCCAATTTTATTGAACCTTTCAATATCTAAATTTTACAAAATATTGTTTAAAACTAAGGAGTATCTCCCTCATGCATAGCTCTGTCCTGAGCTGAACTTAGGCTTTTCTATTTAGATCATTTTGGTTTTTTGTTCTCTATCAGTTTTTACACGTTTTTGGTGATTGGACTTTCAAATGTTTTGGTTTTATCTGCACTGATGAGACATAAATTGTCGAAATGCGCAAATGCAGAAAATAAATTGACAGTAACTTCGGTATCTAATCATGATGCGTACAAAACTATTTATTTCCCTATTTTTGTTGTCCCTGTACTGGTATTACAAAGTTACGTCGAACTTTCGAGTTCGATTTTGCCTTTTGGCAATAATTTGATACTTATTTGCCAATGAATTTTCTTTAGATAGAATAAATATTCTTTTTTTAACAAAATGTCGACAAAGAAAAATGCACATTTCCTAAATTTCCTTTAAAGTAAACAAAATGCTTTTTTTGTCTTGTCACCATTCTCCAAAATGACAATATTTCAATATTCAGAAAAAAGGAATTTTCGGCAAAGTATTTGCAACAACTAGATATTCTATGGTTATACTAACTCGTATCACACCTGTGTCCAGTATAACCAGCCTCACATATACAGGTATAAGAAGAAGGTCCATTTACACATCGACCGTGTGAACATGTATTCTGACTACAGTCTAGAAACATAAAGCATACCTCATCATTTGATTATTAGATTGTTATTTGGCCGCACATATTTCATCGTGCTTACTAACTTAAAGTCTCTACTAGTGTACATGTGTGTAATATGTGTGTATGCTACATTTTTTAGCAACACTAATTAGTCAGGAGAAAAGAAAGATTGAAAAGAATGACTTAAGTCACAATCCTTCCATATAAAGGTCCATCATCAGGTCTGCTACACCTCAGCACACCAAACAATGGTTAAGGAATTCATTTTTGTCAATGTGACTATGGAACAAACGGTGCTTGCTTCATGTATCGTATTCTATGCTTAAACTTAGTAGTAAGTCTTCCATGGAAGACATGTGTCGCCTGCGTAATAAAAGTAAGTTACGTCAAACAGGAAGCGGGCATGCAAGAGATTCCAGATCCTCGTACACATTATAGGTCCCCATACTGATACTCCATGCCAAATTACAATGGTCAGGGATATGTGGTGTCTGAGAAAAACGTGACAGAAATTTTCAAGACTCCAAAAATATTCTAAGTTCAGTCAGACAGGAAGATTCAAAACTATTATACGGTATAGGTCCCCATACTGATACTCCATTCTAAATTACAGAAGGCTGGGAATTGTGGTTCCTAAGTAAAATGTGACAGAAATTTTTTGTGACACCAATCGGCAAAAATATTCTAAGTTCCGTCAAACAGGAAGTGGCCTTGCAAGAGATCCCAAACTTTATTACATGATATAGGTCCCCATAATGATACTCAATACTGAATTGTAGAAGGCTGGGATCTGCGATTCCTGAGAAAAATGTGACAGAAATTTTCGATGCAAAAAATATTCTAAGTTCCGTCAAACAGGAAGTGGGCATGCGAGAGATCCCAAAATCTGTTACACGGTATAGGTCCCCATACTGATACTCCATGTCAAATTACAGAAAGCTCGGATACATAGTTCCTGAGAAAACTGTGACAGAAATTTTTGTGACGCCGACGCGGACGACGACGCAAGACGACGGATAGTGATCCTATATGTGTGAACGCAGGCAACACAAAAACAAAATCAGTGTAGATACGGATTTCAACATTTTTATGAGGGTCGCACAGGGGGGTATCGTGCACGTGTGAAAGAGAAGTAAAATGTCACAACACGAGGAAGGAAATATTAGAAATTGGCTTACACGATGCCTTTTTTCGGTTTGCACGAAACACGGCAAATGACGACCCTCCAACACGTTAACACGTGAAATAAAAAACGGCAAACACGCTGCACGAAAATAACCCTGTGTCACCCTCTTTTATGTACCAATTATTACTAAATAGATATAGTTTGGCGAAATGCGAATGGTGAATAAAAGGATATGGAGTAAATGCACATGAGACAAAGTCTCTACAAATACATGGTAAAAAAACAAGCAAAGGAACAACGCTTTTATTGTTGTTCTTCATCTTGAAGTCACCATGAGGCTTTCAACAATGAGCTTTGCTCATACCTCATAGTAAGTTCAAGACGGCCCCTAGCACCGGTTAAAGCGGAATTCTTTGCTAATTGTCGAGCAACGCCACATCCATGTCTTTCTTGGTCATGGGTGCGGGATTGTCAACAAACATCAATTAAACTGGCAAAGTGCTCTTACAATCACTGTCATCCTTTGCCCGACAAAAGCACTTAAGCTAGTGGACAACTACAACATATAGACAAACACAGGGCACTCATCAAGTCGAATGTAAGAAAACTTGGCGTTATAAAATAGTGAGATGTGGGCACTTAAAACAGGTGGTCTGGATTACATTTCAAAAATTACAAAAATAATTGCCAAAATTTGAAAGTATCAATAGTATATCCATATGAGAAATTCTCTCACGCACAAGTACACCATAACTGAAAAATATAGAGAGCATACATCTCTCGCACGGGGAATCGTTTTACGGACTCCACGCTGCAGGAGAGTGCAGTCCTATACAATATATGGAAGTATTTATATTTAAGTGATTGAATTGGGTCAAAACTATACATGATTTGGCCATTTAGTTCTTTTTATTTCCTTTGATCAATATTTTGTAGCGGCAAGAACAAACATTATTGTAAAGTTGATATTTTTGTATAACAACGTTGTAAGTGCGTTCCTTAGCACCTGTCCCTTTATGAATCATAAATCCGTCTTAAACTACATTTATATCAATTTTCTGTTATATAATTTGTCTCCACGAAATGAAGACGTATTCGGAATTGCCATTTGCAGAGCGCAAAACTTAAATGAAAAATTTTACTTACAGTCAATTTCTGTAAAAGAACAACATAGTTTTATATAACAATAGTTTATTGTCTGGCAATATTGATTTCAACAATATGGTCCTCACTTATGTTATTAATGTTTCTGCAAATTTAGAACATGTAGACTAAAGACGCTGAGTAAGGTAGTGCCAATTGTTTGTAGTAACAGGTCTTCACTAAAATCGTTCCCTTGTATACCGTTTCAGATCTACAACAAAGTATCATTTACTAGAATTGTTTTGCAACAATTAAGAATTGAACTTAATCAATGAACATTTGTACCATGTTACTGTTGATTTAACAGCATGCTTACCCTTCCGGACCACCTGAAGTCGCTCTCGGTTTTAATAGAAGTTTACACTGTCAATGCTTTAGTTTTTTTAAGTTGTCTTGTTTAATTTTAATTTTGTCTCCGTTAGTTATGTTTTGGCACGATCTGTCCTTGTCATTGTTTAAATACAAAAGTGATTACAAAGGGTTTTCATTATTTAACCTTGGGGCTGTTTAGTGTTAGAGAAGTAACACGTACAATGGTTTTAATTGGTTATGTCCCAGGGTTACAAAATTATATTAACCAATCAGCTACCTAACAGATCTTTCAAAAACATATATATATATGCCTCACTGACCTTGTGACGGGTGCTATTAACAGAGCAGGACATGATTACCCTTCCGTAGCAACTTATGTGACGCTCAGTATCATGGGGGTTAACACTGTGAGTGTATTGGTTTTGGAAGGTATACAAATAATAGTGTTGCACGCAGCTCTATATAGTATGAATGATAATGTGTTGGTAAGATGAGCTGCAAAGGTAGAATATATGTTTTCAAATGCCAACAAAGATGAAAATCATCTTTTTAAACCCGCTAGCATCGAAAATCCAGCAATGTCTTCGGCTGGATTTAAACCCCTGCTTTGTTGTCATCTATGGCAACACCGCCTGCACTTTGTCCGGCGCCTTAGATCACTCGGCCACCTAGGCTATATAAAAATATAGCTTTCGGTAACCAGGTCATTCCTCCTCGTAGGAAATCTAGGGTTGTAACATAGTACGCGATGAACATTAGGTGGGTAGGAAATAGATAGAAGAAGGATAAGGTTGTTGGATTTCCCGATGCTAACAGGTTTAAAAAGACTTTTCCATCACTGTTGGCATTTGAAACATATATTCTATCTTTGTAGCCACCTTACAAACATATTATCATTTAGTTTTGGAAGTTTTAAATCCCTGCATCGTAGTTTTGTCCTTAGCTATAATTGATATTCGGATTTCGTTTGGTTTTATGCACTATAAACACTTCTTGAAATTGTGGATTTCCTATGTTTGGATTCTAGTGCTGCTGATGAGGAATTAATTTCCGAAATGGCCATACAGCTCATTAAAATATTGCAGTTGGAGTTAACATATGTGTTATGGTCTCATGTTCATTTACTCCATATCCATTCGTAAAATATTGTATTTTTATTTCTGTATTTTTTAGATGTCTATCATTATTGTGTTCTGTATTATCTTTTTCGCCTTGTCTTTACACTTCGAGTTGTGTAACTACTAATCCTTTGTTTCTTCGGTATGCTATGGCCGTTATTGCACTCAACGTGGAATGTTTATATTAATAAGGACAAGACTCCAAATGTATTTTCAAACATTATATTTATCAAACGTATTTGCAACATAGGTTATGTTTGTCTTTTGTCATTTTATTGTTTTTCTTGTGCATTTCCCTGGTAGATTTTTGTGGCACTTGATTGTAATTTTCGGTCATTTAAAGTGTTTCCTGTTATCTTTTCCACGTTAATGCTACTGCTCTACTTACTGGTACTACAAGTTTTTCCAGTGTAACCAATGTCACATATACAGGTATAAGATGACAGTCCATTTACACATCGACCGTGTGAACATTGATAATGATTGCAGTCTAAACGTTCAAGGAAAATATTTTCATCTTCATTTCAATGGACTTATTTTTTATTCATTTAATATAGTTATAGAAACCTTTTCAGCCTCTGTTTTACAAAAATGCCTATTCTTTTAACTATGTCTATATTCCGATTTGTCGCTAGTGATTTGAGTTATGTTTGGTTTTTCCAAATTCTCATTTATAGAGTACAAATATAAGACATAATTGGGAGATTGGTCAATATGCGTTTGCGGGACATGGATTCTGCAAAAAAATATTGAATTTGAAAACTTGGAAAATACTGCGCAGTAGTCCAGGATCCATGGAAATTGAGGTAAGATTTGATCCGAAACATTTCTGAGCTCGTTAAAATTAACGAAAGTAGAATACAGAAGCACAAGTATTACGTGTATTTTAAATAAAACAAAATCCAGAGACAAAGCAATCAACAGAACATCATAAGAAGGAAAACCAAAGACTTTTACAAAATATACAACATCAACTTCACAATTTCCAACACTAGATTTCCCATAATGTTAGCACTAAAAACACCAAGCGTGACACCAGGTGCTCGAGAAGGGTACGCTTATCTTGCTGTGCCCACGGCAGCCGTCGGATCGCCAGTGAGTTAATCCAGTCCAAGGCCTCCGACAGCAATGGCAAACCCTGCAAGATCAGAATCTATTCGAAAACAACAAATCTCTCACCCTCTAAACTGACACACAATATTCACTCATCACGCTATGGCGACAGTAATAGAATCCCCAAAGGGAAAGAAGTAACAAATGCCTGACATATCCCTGTCTTATCAGTTTCTGAGACAGCGCTTCAATAATGATTGTCTATATGTTAAAGTAGGGTTGTGTAGAGGTTTCCCTAGTTGACACCGCCTTGATAGAATACATGCAAACATGCAGACCCGTTGGTTTCAATTCGCTAACGATCAATCATATTGAAATTACTAGTAGATCTGCCAGTTGCTTCTTAAAGTCACCGCAAAGGAAATCTAACAAACATATCATTTTACTTTCAGTGCTATGACCTTAAAAATCAACAAATCACAATCTAGTATTTTCGATTTTGAATACATTAGGTGTTGTGATAAAGTAGATGATATCGAATGAATTATCGAAACAAAGTAAAACGAGGTGTTGTTAGATCTTCCATTCATTACCTGTAAGGAACAATTTGTGGATCGAATTTTGATTAGATTGGGTACGGTTTGCCTATAGGCTTTGTTTTCTTGTAAGAAAGAAACTGCACATGTATCAATGTTTACTTTTTATAGTCACATTCAATAGCTTTCCAAATTCAGTTGAGATTTAAAGAAGCCATAAATACTGATAAATTAATTTCAGAAATGTATTTCCGGACATATGGCATGGAAATATTATTGACTTGGAAATTTTGGGTCGTAAAGTTGAAGCTCTTTGTTGCTTAAAAGTTAAATTATTCTACTTACGGTCAATTCCTGTGAAATAAACGACATACATTTTAATAGAAACTTGACCTTACGGGTAAATCTAAATACAAAATTCTTTCACTTCTCTTCGTATATAAAAAATATTTTTATGTCTTCACCTCTCTTCGTATATAAAAAAAATATTTTTATGTCTTTTCAGAAATATCACATATTTTGAATTAATATACATTTAAAAAATGCAAAAGTCTGGCTATCGTGAGTTCCTATCCTTCTTGTTTTTCTTTCTTTTTTATCTTTTTGCTTGTGTACTTCTCTCGTGGACAATTCTCGGCCATTGTAGTTGTCCCGTTATTATTTTTTTAAACGTTGGCGTCGATTTGCACTGTCTACATTCAGTGAATCGATGAAATATTTTTATTTTGGATACCTTCGACTGGAACTGTCCATCATCACTGTTCTATACGGCAATAAAAATGGCTTTATCGGGATCGCGCTTTTGCCTCTACAGTAAAAATGATCTCACAGATTCGCACGATGTGGACAGAAAACTTATTTAGAAACAATGTTTCGTTGCAACCGATGTTAATTACATATTTTTAATAGTACAATGCAATCAAAACGACAGTACAATGACACATACACATTTTTTTATTTGCATTGGATCATGTGAATACTTGTGTTTCCGCTATGTTATATACACTGCTTTATCTTTCCGCCTTTATTATAAAAATATGAATATGTGAAGATTGTGGTACTTCTAATATTCACTTTAGCAAACGTATCAAAAAAGAATTATAAACTTGTTTTACTTACTGGTACTACATGTGTCTCCGGTATAACCAGCATCACAATTACAAGTATAAGAAGATACTCCATTTACGCACTGACCGTGTTCACATCTATGCTGACTACAGTCTAAATATTGAGTAAATATACCACAATTACATAAAATAAATTATTTACTCTTAAATGTATACTTGCGACAAATCTTCTGCCTCGCTGCATTTTTGCACACACTTCCGAGAAGATAAAATTCGGCAAGTGCTTTAAAATGTCTTGATTGACAAGATTTAATTCATCAAAATAAGACTTTATTTGCAACATTAAATTTAAATGTTCAAATTCCTCAGAGGAAAGATGATTTCGATAATACCACATTCTAGAATTAACAATACCACATTCTAGAATTAACAATAAAAGGATACGGAGTAAATGTACATGAAACAAAGCCTCTACAAATATTTGGTAAATAATTGTTGTTCTTCATCTTAAAGTCCCCATTAGGTCTTCAACAATGATATTTGATGCTACCTCATAGTAAGTTCAAAATGGCCCTATCACCGGTTTGAATGGAAGTATCATTGATGAATGTCGAGCAACCCAAGTTTGTCTTTTTCCATACATGCAGGATTGTCAACAAACAAGAACGTTAATGGCAAAGTGTTCTCACAATCGCTGTCATAGGTTGCCAGAGAAAAAGACTCGTAGAAGAAAACCACAAGGCACTCATCGAGGCTATTGTAAGAAATCTTGCCATAATAAAATATTGCGATATATGCACTAATCACTGGTCAGAATAACATTTGAAATTTACAAAAAAAATTAAAACGCCCAATTTTGAAAGTATGGAATTTTCTCTCTAGATCAGGTGTGCCATTACCGAAATATATATATTGGATACATCTCTCGCAATCTCTCGTAATCTTTTTACGAACTTCATACTGCAGGAGAGAAAAACCAACTCAGTTGGTCTATGAATTCAGACGTGAATTAATTATAATTTTTAAGGTTTGTATAAGCAGATTTACTCATCATGTAAATATCGTTTAGCCTTGATTGGTCCCACCAAGAACTTATTTACTTACACACAAAGGACAGAACTTCAAATATATAACCCAAGCATATTATACCTCTACCTATTGTATTAGCAAAGTAATAAAACTACATTGAAGAACAGGTAATATGCATGCCGGAATTTCTTATTCATGACATATGTTATTTGTCCAATTTAAAGGCAAGAAATTTCAACAAACAGTCGGCATTCCAATGAATACGAATTGTGCCCCTCTCTTGGTCAAAAACAATACAATTAATGAAGCTAGATCTTTTAATTTTGTCTACAGATTTATAAATCATGTCTTAAGGATATACCTTTGCTGACTATAATCCATTAATATATCCTGGCACAAAAACTTGAACTAAAGGAGACAACAGACACTGACCATTCTTCTTCATTTTTAGATTTACAGCCTGAATTTACAGTGGAAATCTCAGAACACGAAAATTTTCACAACTCAACAGCACTATTCCGTCCTTCCCAGCCTATTGAGTATTTATTTCCCAATCAATCCGTTATACTAAAGCATGCAGTCACCGTAAAGATTTTTAGAACGACACAAAAACTTTAATTCATAAACTTTTAACCCTACCTTTCGTTAGATATAGGTTGACAGTATTTCTCAAGAAATTTATTTAACGATGTCCAGATTTGTTCATTATTATTCTATTTCTATTTCTGCCTTTTTAAAACAGTTTTGTTTAATTTTACATTTTCTATGTCTACGATTCATCTTGGAGTATTTGTACACTGAAAGACAAAATTATTTAACCTGTTGTGTGTAGACAAAGTCATGGCTTTGGCTTATAGCACAGTCTATCAACACAGACGCTATAGATAGTCATGTAAGCAAGAGATTGATGGGTCATTAAATCTGGTTTAACCTACCATTTTATCTATAAAATGACAGTTCTAAGGCGGCGTACATAAATTATTATGTGTTGGGTTGTGTTCTCGGAATTGTCGTACTTCTATAGATTTTCCTACCGGTCACTACATGGCCGTCAGTGTGGAACACACTTAAATATTTTGAAAAGTAAAATATAAAGATACTTACAGTTTGTACCTGTAATAAATAACTTCCTTAATTATGTATGCATTTAGATACAGTTCAATAGAATATTTCGAATCTGTTGCATTGATACTTTCTTTTACAATATCCAGAGGCTGATATTTTAAGTTTAATGCTAGTATATAGTTTTCAAAAGGTTTGTTTTTATCGATTTAAATATATATATATATATATATATATATATAACGTCTGAAAATCACCCCAACATTGTTAGATCTGCACATTGGTAGTTCCCTCTCCGGGATTCGAACCATCCCCGTTGTGACATCTATGGCAACACCGCCTGCACTACGTCCAGCGCCCTAGACCACGCGGCTACCTAGGCTATAAAATATAGCTTTCGTTAACCGGGTGATACCTCCTCGTAGGTTTAATCTAGGGTTGTAACGCAGTACATGATGTATAGGTGCTCGTGCAGATCAGCTGCGTGTATAGCAGAGAGGATTCAATGTCTTTCGACATGGAATGCCGCCACACAAAGTTATAATTTTTATATAGTTGTCTGAAGTATGTGACAACTCTTCATACTACACCTGTCCAATGGATAATATCGTGAGACATTATACTGGGCTTGATGAATTATTTATATATACGTCTGAAAATCAGCCCAACATTGTTAGATCTGCACATTGGTAGTTCCCTCTCCGGGATTCGAACCATCACTGTTGTGACATCTATGGCAACACCACCTGCACTATGTCCAGCGCCCTGTATCAGGTTTCTTATACTGTATCTGGTTAGATATCGGAAAAGACATGTAATAATCCATACATGTCCAATTAAACTGACATATTTTAGAAACCTGCGTGAGAAATTTTGGTTTTTGCTGTTCGATCAATTGTTTGGTTCCTAGTTCCATTCAATATTCTATGAAAGGATATGGAGCGATGAACACGATACCATAACACATATGCAAATAATTTTAATGAACTGTATGGCCATATCGGAAATTAATTCCTCATCAACAGCCCTAACCCAAACATAGGAAAAAAATGTTAAATCCGAATAATAAGTCTTAGGACAAAACCTTAGTTTTAGAATTTACAAAAATTAAGATAATAGTTATAAACAAAGTGTAAACATGAGATATAATATCATGTACAAGTACACCATATCTAAGAAAAATAAAGAACAATCATCTCAAGCAGGGGGAAATTTACCAACTCCACACTGCATTAAAAGACAAACTCCTGTACTAAATATTTTACGAAAGGATATGGAGTAAATAAATACGAGACCATAACACATATGTTAACTCCAACTGCAATTAATTTTAATGAGCTGTATGGCCATTTCAAAAATTGATTCCTTATCAGCAGCATTAGAACCCAAACATAGAAAATCCATGATTTAAAAAAATGTTAAAAAATACATTTTTGAATGTGGTTATCGCATTAGATTACTTGTTTGTAATCTACATGTGAAAAAAAGAGAGCCATACCTGTGTCACAATTATGTCCGGAGAATCCAGATAAACAGCGACATATGTATCCTGTATTAGAATAATAACATCTATCTGCATTCTGGCAAGGTGAAGAATGGCAATAGTTATATAACGGTCGTCCAGAAGCTACAGAGATAAAAATAAAACTGTTAGAAGAATGTCAAAATGCTAAAAGTGGTATATAACCCTAAATATTAACATGAAAATTCTCCTGTTACAGTAATAAAAACTTCATGCAAAATCACGCTGTGTGTGAAACAGTGATTAGAGCATCATTATTATTTATTGTTTATTATTTATGTGTAAGAGACAGATTAACAAAAGCTTAAGTTTGTTTCTGGATCCTTTTTGCTTAACGTGTTCTGTGTTTATCTATTTTGTCTGTTAAATAAAAAAGTATTTTTAACAATGAAAACACCAAGATGGATTAAAAATCTACGTACAATAAATCCAGATACTGGTTGATAAACATTCGACTTATAATTAAAAGCAATCTTTAAGAATACTAGAGGAAAAAACAGCAATTATAACAAAAGTCACCTACATGGCTACGACCAGTTTAGTAGCTGGTACCTCGGAATAGTCTCTTCGAAAAGGACTTATTTTTTTATTTTATTTTTGCTTTTAGAAAAGTGGGGGAAATTTCAAATAGTATTCAATGGTTATTTATTAAGGATGTAGTAAGGGGAGGTTTTTTAAATTCACAGAAGTTCGGATTTCTCGGATTTTACCCATCATTCCTATGTTATAGAATTGGCCGCATTACATCTAATTTTCTAGTCATCAATGGCTTCAAGTTGCTCATTTAAGGTCAGCAAGCAGAATTTCATTATATTGTAGATTTTCCTTCTATTTGAACGAAATCAATAAAGTATCCATGCTATACTAAGGCGAAAGTCCAAGAGCGGCCTTTCCAGTCATTTTTAAATTGTGAAATATCTTGAAAACAAGGTCCATAAAATGTCGCTAATCATAGCGAAATTATACTCTACACGGACTCCGTTAACTTGTATAAAAGACTTTAAGTTCTCCGTTTTTGTTTCTACGTATATTTCTCCGTTTTATATCTCTGTTCATTGTGTCATGCTTCCGCTAAAGCTCCGGTTTTTGTTATATGGTTAATTAAAAGAACTTTATGTGTTTGATTTGCACGTGATCTGTAACACTATATAATGAGATCTGATATTGTAAAGTTTAGTTTAGATAAAGAGAGTATGTAATCTGAGGTGTGTTGTTGTTAAAATGTCGAATGATTGTGGTATAAGGAAAGCGTCACAACGTTAACTGGTGCCGAGACCTAGGAGAGGAGTCTAAAGACGAAAACTTACAAAGAATTTCAAGATGTCTCAGTTAAGTTACTTAAAAGGGGTTCGAACAAGATACAGGAACAGTTTACATTCAGAAATTCAAGAAGCTATGGCAATTATTCAATCAGAAGTATCTGATGTGGATTTTGAAAAATATGTGTTTAAAGCATCAAAGTGTATTGGGAAATTAAAAGTGTACATAGAAAAGGTTGAAGCACAAAGTATTAAAGTAGCAAGTACATTAGAGGATGATCAGTCGGTAGCAGCACAAACAATAGCCGAAGAAGACTGTAAACTATGTTCAGATGCTACAGATTGCTATTTAGAGGTAGAACAATTTAAAATCAGGTTAGTGGAAAACATAAAACATGAAAGTCGTGAAACTGTAGAACAATTCAATCCAATTCAGATTGTTGAACTTCAAATGGAAATGAAACAAATAATAGAACACACAAATGAAGCAACAACAAGAAATCCTCAGTAGTCAACAAAAAGAAAGAAAATGATGAAACCACTGTTAAGTTACCAAAAATTGGTCTAATTTCCTTCAATGGTGACAAAACCTAATGGGTAGAGTTTTGGGATTGTTTTGAAAGTACGATAGATAAAAACGGAAAGTTATCGAAGATAGAAAAATTCAATTATCTCAGGAGCAAACCGGTAGATGGAGCAAAGGATGCTATTTCTGGAATTAACCTTTCGAATGAAAACTATGATGTCGCTGTGTCAATTCTAAAGGAAAGATTCGGAAATATCCAAGATGCAGTTGATGTGCACTATAATGAATTAATTAATCTACAACCTCCAACAAATAAAACTGGATCGTTGAGAGTTTTCCTAGATAAAGTGAATCGCCATCTACGTTGCCTAGAAGTACTGGAACAAAACATTAATCAAGACGTTTTTGTGTCCATGGTAAAATCTAAACTTCCAGAAAATATATAACTCCAACTAAAAATTCAAAAGGGAAGAACCAAAAATGGGATATTCTCAGTTTGCGTGGAAAACTTTGGGATTTCGTTTTAGCTCGAGAAAAGTCTGCAAAAAAGAGTTGACCAAGGAAAGATCAACTGGAGATAAATATTCACATGGGACAAGAAATAATTTTATGCATCATACATCATTTCAAAACAAATACAATCACAATAGTGCTTGGAGAACGGAGCCAAACAAGAGTTCAGAGGAGGCACTAGTTGCTACTTCAAACCAGAAGCAAAGTAACATTGCTGGATATAAAGATAAGTGTAGATATTGTCAAAGTCAGCCCTGGAGGGATGAGTGCACAAAATATCCTAGTATTGCTGAAAGAAAACGACAACTGAAAAGTAGCTGCTTCAGATGTTTGAAATATGGTCATTCAGCGTCGAGTTGTAAAAGTAGCAAATTTGTGTATATTGTAACGAACGAAGAAAGTGATAATTGTACTCTGGATAGTGTTAGTGGTGCTGGTTCAACAACATAGTGAAGACGTAATGGACAATGTGTTAGTTTCTTCGGGAGAAATGGTGTTGATGCAGACCGCAAAAGTAAAAGTTACAAATCCTGTAAATTCATGTAAAGAAATAACAAGAATAATGTTTGACTCGGGGTCACAAAGGACATATATTTCCCAGAATTTAGCCTCCAAATTAAGGGGGTTCG
>MJUU01017972.1:24803-39671 GCA_002080025.1 Modiolus philippinarum
TTTTTTTATATTAAGTCATTGTGGAGTTTGGATTCAATAGGAATACAGGATAATGTAGAAATGTCTGGTGACCAAGAAGCAATGAAGTCATTTAATGACACATTACAGTTTTCGAATGAAGATATTTTGTACGATGGCCTTGGAAATTCGAAAATTCATTAGATTTACCAACAAATCGTGAACTAGCCATGGACAGGCTGCGATCTTGCGTGTGTAAATTGCGTAAAACACCAGATCTTCTCCTTCAGTTCAATTCTGTCATTCAAGATCGGTTAAAAAGGGTAATCGTTGAAATGGTTGATAGTCATCATGCCGACGGCAGAAAACACTATCTACCACATCATGCTGTTCTTACTCCAAATAAAACAACAACGAAACTGAGAATCGTTTATGACGCCTCTACAAAAATAAACAAAGATACACGTAGTTTAAATGAATGTTTATATCGTGGACCTGTTTTCCTGCGGAATTTGTGTGGCATTTTCATGCCATTTAGATTCCATCAGATAGCTCTAGTGGCCGATATTGAGAAGACCTTTCTCAAAGTTAGGCTCCAAAGGAGTGAAAGTCAAAGATTGTCAGAATCCTTCATTATCAAGTGAAAATAATCAAGAGTATCGCTTTTGTTGCGTGCAATTTGGTATGATATCTAGCCCATTCATATTTGAAGAAACTATTGAAACTCATTTGAAAAATTACAACACGTCTTTTGCAGAGCTTATATGGAAAAACATCTATGTCGACAATCTCATTACAGGTACAAATACTGTAGTTGAGGCAATGAATTTATACAAAAAATCAAAGATGATATTTCATGATGCCTCAATGAATCTGAGGGAGTGGATATCCAATAGCAAATCAGTAAATGATTTTTTGTGTGCTGAAGATAAATCTGATGTTGATGAAACAAAGGTTCTTGGATATATTGGGAACATTGAAAGTGATAAGATATCAGTAAAGCCTCCTAATTCATGGATTATATAAGAGAGTTGCACAAAACGGAAATCTTTGAAAGAAGTCGCTGAGCTGTTCAATCCTCTTGGATTTTTCTCATCAGTGATAATGTCCGCAAAATTTTTATTCCACATCTGTTGAAGAAAAATCTTCATTGGGATGATAATCTGAGTAATACTGACCATGGTGATTGGATTAAAATTCAGGATGAATTGAGGTAAGTGCCTGATTGTGAAATACCTAGACATATAGGATTGATTTTGGAAACAAGTGAAGTTGAAAATAGACTTTTGTGTTTTAGTGATGCGTCTTGTAAAGCTCATGCCGCTGTCATTTACCTTCATCAAAGGTGTGGCGAAATTTCCAGATGTGATCTTGCATTTTCAAAGGCCCATCTTTCACCGATCAAACAATTAAGAATTCCAAAACATGAATTAATGGCCGTTGTGATAGGAGTTCGGTGTTTAAATTTTGTGAAAAATGGATTGGATATACCAATACAAAGTTTGATTCTGTGGTCAGATTCACAATGTGTTCTACAATGGATAAAAACTAAAAGAGATTTCAATGTATTTGTTTATAACAGAATAAAAGAAATTAATGGTAACAAGGATATTGACTACTTGTATATGTCTTCAAGTGAAAATCTTGAAGATATAGCTACACGAGGAACATCTACCTCAAAGATCATGAAAAGTAAATTGTTGTGCCATGGCCCAGATTGGCTAAGACTAAATTCTTGTGAATGGATTGCAATTTTAGATATGAGTGATGTATTTGGAGAGAAATCAAACAAATTTGAACCAAAATGTAAAGCAAAGGTATATTCATTGCTTTCTGCGAAAATAGACTTAATAAGAATGTAGAATCACCGTTTGGTCTAGATGCGTCTATATTTTCATTATACCAAAGATTATTCATGTGACAGCGTGGATTCAAAGGTTTATCTCTAAATTAAAGAAAAATAATAAATTTTGTGGGAAATGTTTAGTGTACGAAGAGATAAAGGAAGCTGAAAAGAAATGGATACACTATGTTCAAAGGAAGAATTATCAAGAAGTATTTGATAGTATTCTTCAAAACAAAACAAATAATTTACAGCGTCAACTTGGACTCTTTATATCTTTCAATGGTACTAGTACTTTATGTTGTAAAGGCAGACTGAAACATGCAGATATTACAGAAACGTCCAGACTTCCAATTCTTCTTCCTCGTGTGGAGAACTTTGCCAAATTATTAATAGATAAAGTTCACAGAGAACATTAAATAAGTTAAGACATAGATTCTGGATACCACAAGGGCGAGCAATAGTGAGACAAGTTTTGAGACATTGTTTAATATGTTGGAAATTTGAAGGTGGTCCGTATAGGATGCCAGATATGCCACCATTTCCAAAGACTAGGGTTTCTCAATACATACCATTTTCCAATACAGGATTAGGTTACCTTGGACCATTGTATGTGAAACAGAGCGGTGAAATTAGAAAAAGATGGGTATGTTTATTCACCTGTTTTGTTACTCGTGCCGTACACTTAGAGCTAGTGAATGACATGACATGTGAAGAATTCTTATATGCTCTTAGATGGTTCATTGCGACTAGAGGTACTGCGGTAAAGATAATTAGTGATAATGTTAATCAGTTTAAACTAGGAAGTTCTACAAAAGATTTTCTTTGGAAAAAGGCAGTGAATGCAGAAGAAGTGACAAATTTGGTATCAAATAGTGGTATTCAATGGAATTTTATAACAGAACTCGCACCATGGATGGGTGGCTTTTATGAAAGATTAGTTGGGTGGTGAAAAGAGCATTAAGAAAATTTCTAGATAAAAGAATGGTGTCTGATATACAATTGAGTACAGTATTAAAGGAAATAGAAGCAGTTGTTAATACCAGACCTTTAGTTTATGTTGACGATGATATAAACTCTACAATTACTTTGACACCGAATCATTTTTTGTCGTTAAATCCATGTAATGGTGTGCCTGAGATAGATTATGACACAGCAGACCCAAGTTATTCGCACAGTGAAAATTCTATAGAAAAATCGATGAAAATTTGGAAAAAGGGGCAGAAGTTATTAGATTCCTTTTGGTCAATATGGCGAGATGAATATCTCTTAAGTTTAAGAGAAAGATTCCAAACGAAATTAAAGTGTAGTAGAATACAATCAGAATATTATCCTAGTGTTGGTGATATTGTAATTATTAAAGGCAATCTTCCAAGAGGAATGTGGAAATTAGGAAAAGTAGTGGAATTACTAAAAAGCAGTGATAACATGATTAGATCTGTGTACATAAAACAAACGCCACAAAAAATAAGGCACTAAAAGTGTGAACCCCTTAAAAAACAGGATTGTCATCAGGTGGCTCGGAAGGGTAAGCATGACCTGCTTCACACGTGACACCCGTCACATTGCGAGTTAAAAGTCCGGTGTAATGTCAAATTCGGTAAGTGTCAATCCAGTTATATCTCGGGGTCTATTGAAATATGTCCATCTTCATTTGTGATACCCACACATTGTAACGATCAGTCAATTCGTGATGACGGTCATAAAACTTTTTGAGTGATAATAGTAACAGTGATTGAACATAACCCTGTCTAAGTAGCTTTTGAGATAGTTATTTTGCTCTGTTGACGAAATCGACATACACATTACATGCACGACAGTACGCGAATGAGCTGTGAAATGTAGACTCTATATGCTGGAGATGTGGGTATATTACTACTCAGTAATGGGAAGTTCACAATTGGAAAGTCAAAATCATCACGTTTGTCATAAAGTTTGGATTTAACTGATCCGATTTGTCGATATAAAGGTTAAAGGTCCAGGTATGATGCTGATGTTAGTGTATCAGTTGTTTCTTTAATGTCTAGTTCGTTGGGGTAGATAAGATGTAGATAATCCTTGAATCGAGGATTGTTTAAAGATAAAACATCATCTATGTAACGGAAACTGAAATGAAAGGACCTGGCCTGGCTAGATTTTTCTCTTTCTTCTGGACAAGCTCTTGTATGAATCTGGCTTCATACGAATATAAAAATTAATCTGCTGGAAGCGGCGCGCAATTAGTCCCCATTGGTATTCCGATTTTCTGTTGGAAAATGTGTCCTCCAAATTCGACAAATATATTGTCAATTAAAAATTGCAGCATGGCAATCACATCCTCCTCAGTATACGTTTTGTTTGAGTTACTGTGGTGTTTGACAAAATATGTTTTTCTTTACCCAATACCAAATATGAGTATCTTTTTTTCACCTTTTATGGTGTAGAAAGACTGATGAATGAGATGAAGGAGTACTGATTTCAATTTGTCATGTGGAAGAGTGGTGTAAAGTGTTGAAAAATCAAATGTTTTAATACTTTTGCAAAAATTCAGTTCCATTGAAGATAGATATTCTAATAAATCCTTAGAGTTCTTGAGAATCCACATCTGACTAACACCGCTTGTTGAGTATGTTTTTTCACAGTAAATCTTGAAGCCATCTTTGACTGCGGTGAGTAATGAAGTTGAGAGCTTTGAAAGGGGTTTTGTAGTGCATTTGGAAGACCCTGCAATATACTTTTCTTTGTAAGGACATTTGTGGGGTTTAGTATCCAATAGATTGAAGTAAGGTTTTTGTTTTCGTCACTAACACTTATTTGAAGTATTGCAGTGTACTTATATTAATCACATTGGAACAGAGAAAAATGTCATGGGAAATAAATTTTTCCTTTGGAGTATTTTAATATATGTGCATACAAATGTATAGCAAAATAAATATGATTTTGTTAAGTCCTATGAAATTCTTAAAACTTTTGTTATTCACACTACGAGGTAAATGTTCGCACAAGAACTGGTGTCGTTGGAATTGAGTATTTCAAAATTGAACATGTTAATAATACAATTAATTCTATTAATAACACGGACGATTTTCAGGACTGAACATATACGAAGTCGGTACTCCAACAGTATGCAAATATTACTAGTTTTACTGACAACAGCAGTCGAAAATCCCACAGTCTGAAAATATTACTAGATTTACTTACAACAGCAGTCGGAACTCCCACAATGTCCCTCTCTCGAATCAACATAAATGTAACCATAGTCCTAAAACATGACAATTATAGACTGATTGTATAATATGATCTAATAAGGTATGACAACATCAGAATAAGATATTATATAAAATATCTATTTTTATTATCAATTATATATTGAATTTTCCGTAGACCTACTACAGCTTCCTGAATTGATATGAAAACATACCCTTTCTTTCTGATCTGGCATCGTTCAAGTTTGTGCCTGGGATATGTTTTCCTTTGGAACATACATATTCGACTTCTAATAACAATCCAAGCTATAAAATTTTCAAATTTCGAAAAAATAACAAAACATTGACTTCAGAGTTTTTTTTTCAAAATGTTGAAATGTTAAAAATAAAAATAGAATGGTTAATTAAAAGGATATGGAGTAAATGTACAAGAGACAAAGTCTCTACAAATACATGGTAAAAAGAAGCAAAGGCAAAACGCTTTTATTGTTGTTCTTCATCTTGAAGTCGCCATGAGGCCTTCAACAATGAACTTTGCTCATACCTCTTAGTAAGTTCAAGACGGCCCCTAGCCGCTTTGAGCGGAATTCTTTGGTAACTGTCGAACAACGCATTTATTATAACAATTCTTTTAATCTAAGCATTACTCCAATAAAATTATTTATAATGTTGATAGCTCAGAACCCCAACAATCCAAAG
Organism: Modiolus philippinarum; assembly: GCA_002080025.1. Taxonomy (NCBI): domain Eukaryota; kingdom Metazoa; phylum Mollusca; class Bivalvia; order Mytilida; family Modiolidae; genus Modiolus; species Modiolus philippinarum. The sequence goes on from MJUU01017972.1 coordinate 30,489, forward strand.
TTTAAATATTGTGAATGACATTATCCATGTATGCATGCGAGTGCCTTAACTTCATTTGACTAGGAAGTGGTCAAACCGTGTCACTAGATCGGAATACAGCAATAACCCAAGTTGCATAATAAACGGTGAAGTTTGTAATTCTGAATTACAGAATGCTTGTTTTAACATACATGACAAAAACTTAAAGAAGTACCAATAAAAATGAAATTTATCTAAATGTTCGCAATCACTTTACCATATTTTTAGTTTGTAAGAACATGCTAATCCGTTACTTGAAACTCGCACTTCATCACAAAGAAGGCTTTAATCATATTCTTACATGTACTAAATGATTTACTTTCTTGTAGCAATGCTATCACTATAAAAATCTTCTCATGTACGGGGGGAGGCTTATCTACAGCATTTAAAAAAATAATAGATATGTCTAATTTATGAAAATATATGAAGCTAATTCCCTTTTTCTTTTAGACGAGTTGTGACTATGTTCGACAAAGAATTTCACAAAAATACTTACCTTGGAAAATACACGAACATAATGAATTCCATTTTTATCAACACCAGAGTGCGACGCAGGTAACGACAATGCGTGAATTGTGTGTATGTTCACCTGGGTATGAGATTCATGATGTTTGTCAGACGAATGGTGATGAGTGCCCCTTTTTCCAGACGCGGCGAACCAATGATGTATCTGGCCATTAATAGGATAGAAGTAACATTCAGCATGTACATGTATTACCAGACAAGTAAGACAAAGAAAGAGCAGCACATGTTTGTCAGCATTAAAAAGTGCCTGAAAACCAAAATAAACTAAAATATGATACAGGTTTGAATAAGTTTTATGAAAATCACATATTCGTAAAATTAAATTTGGAAGAAAAAGATAGTAAATCTTTGTTCGCCGCGAAATTATTTATGTATTCTAAATTGAAGGAACAAATTGTCGATAACTTGCTGTTAAGGTTTAATTGTCGATTGCTTTCAGTGTCCTTGTCTCTTGGTGTGTCTGATTTTGCCATTGTCTATGGATTGTTCGTTCTTTTGATTGACGGTTCGGTTCTCACCTACTTTACCTTTTCATGTAGTTGTCCATGAGCTCCAGAGAACAACAGATAACAAAATTCAACAAATAACATCTAAGGGGGACATGCGTATCATAATACATCGGCAAACGAATACTGCGACAAAAACGGTATAGGGTAATTCTAAAATTATAAAAATTTATATAAAAACATAGGAATTCATTTTAAACCTAATTAAGACAACATAACAAAGGCAAAACAAATGAACAAAAAAGACCAAGAATGCCACAAAACTAAAGCACTAGCACTGTTAATCTTTGCAAAAGCAGTATCGGCAGGTCCTCTACAAGGGTAAAAACAATCTGCTCCACGCGTGAAAAATATGTTTATAAATTAGCACACTAGACAAGTCTCCTTCTTTTTAACAGAACACAGTTTTTTTAATATTGGTATACTATATTTCTGAACTTTACTGTGTAAATGTACTTCAAATATCAATACTAAGAAAAAAATATAGAATTGACGTATAAGCAAAAGTGATTTGCAATTACACACATAGGTATCATAAATAGTGATACACGTATGATACAATAACAAGCAATGAATATAAAACTTAAGGAATGAATCAGCAGGGTAAAACCTGCAGTTTAAGCGGGGAGCTCTCCTTGCCAATCTTTATGGAAAACCGTTGTGGAATTTATTAACTATTTATTGATATCTATAAATGAATTATGGATATTCTTAAATAATTTTGAATACCAATAAATCATTTATAGATATTAATAAATATCTATAGATATCTATATATCAGCATTTACTGATATCACTTAAAACTAAAAAAAATGAATAATAGATATCAATAAATCGAATTATGGAGATTTGAATTATAGATATTCAAAAATGAATTATAGATATCTATAATTAGTGTCGAATTACAGCTATCAATGATTGAATTATAGATATTAAAAATGAATTATAGATATTAATATCTATATATGAGTTATTTAAAAGTGATTTATAGATATGTTCATCGTGTACTATGTTACAACTCTAGACTTCCTACGAGGAGGAATGACTAGGTTACCGAAAGTTATATTTTTACATAGCCTATGTGGTCTAGTGGTCTAGGGGGCTGGACATATAGCAGGCGGTGTTGCCATAGACGACAACAAAGCAGGGGTTCAAATCCAGCCGTAGACCTTGCTGGATTTGCCGATGTTAACAAGTTTAAAAATATGTTGGCATTCGGAATCATATATTCTACCCTTGCAGCTAATCTTATCACACAATATCATTCATATTATATAGAACTGCGTGCAACACTAGTATCTATAGAACTATAAATTTGTTTTGTTTTTCATATGAAAACAATCATAATTACTATTATATGATCTGTTTAAACCAGTCGTTATTTTCGGTTTCAAATAGATCTTTGAACAATTAATTCTAGATTTTAATATATATGTTTCTGATATTAAAACATAAATAATAATATCACAATGCTTGTAAAAACAACAGAAAAATAACTGTTCACGCCTGGTTATCTAAGTGACGTCAACTGCAAATTTGATCCCTATTTTTGAAAACGTAATACATTTGTATTATGAAATCTAAACCTATTTCAGGGCAACTAATTAAATTGTCATTTATTTTTTTTTACAGATAACCAGTTCATTTGTTTTACCAAAATAATAATTGTTCTCTTATACGATAAGAACAATCGTTGTTCCTGGACACGAGGTGATTTGATTGAGGCACTAAATCTCTCTCTGAACAACATTTCAGTTCGCTGAGGCAACATTGTTTACCGACAGTTCATTGGAATTCATATTGATACAAATTACGCATCTCTAATTGCAGATCATTTGAAGTGAATCAGATGTGGATTCTCAAAACTCAAAAGACTTATTGGAATATCTATCTTCAACTGAACTCAACCACTGCAAAAGTGTCAGAACATTTGATTTTTCTACGCTCTATACTACTCTTCCACACGATAAGCTTAAGTCAGTACTCCGGGATTTAATACATCAGTCTTTCTTTAATAAAAAGGGTGAAAGAAGATATTCATTTATAGTGATAGGTAAAGATGGGGCATATTTTGTTAAACATCACACTGATTCACACAAAAAGTATACAGAGGAGGATGTCATTGCAATGCTGGAAATCTTGATTGATAACATATTTGTAGAATTTGGAGGACAACAAGTTTTCCAGCAGACAATAGGGATACCTATGGGGACTAATTGTGCGCCACTTTTAGCAGATTTGTTTCTTTATTCGTATGAAGCCAGGTTCATACAAGGGCTAGTTCAGAAAAAAGACAATAAGCTAGCCAAATCCTTGGAATGTTGCTACAAAGAAAAGGGAAAAAAAGGGAAGTTGACTATTGGAATAGTGAAATCATCACAATTGTCATACCTCTGTTGTCAATTTCAGGATGAAGGTCAAGGAATGAGAGAGACATTAAAGTGTGGTAGTTTCCTCAATTTCGAGCCCTTTTGGATAGATAAGATAAAGAAAATCCCCATCTTATCTATCCAAAAGAGCTCGAAATTGAGGAAACTACCACACTTTAACGTCTCTCTCATTCCTTGACCTTCATCCTGAAATTGACAACAGAGGTATGACAATTGTGATGATTTCACTATTCCGATAGTCAACTTCCCTTTTTTCCCTTTTCTTTGTAGCAACATTCCAACAACACCAGCATTTCAAGATTCTTTTTTACGTAATACTGGGATGATCATTTAAAGACGTTGAAGTGTGGTAGTTTCCTTAATTTCGAGCTCTTTTGGATAGATAAGAGGAAGAAAATCCCTAAAACGAGGGTTGTTTAAAGACAAAATATCATTTGAATAACGAAAGATGAAATTAAAATTTTTGGCTATTTTTTATCTTTATTTTAAAGCAGTCCTTTGATCAATTCAGCCTCATTTGAGTGGAGATACAAATTGGCTAAAAGAGATTCACAGTTTGTGGCCATTGGAATTCCGATAGTCTGATTCTCAAAAGAAGAAAAGAAATAATCTTTGTCGGGGTCAACTATTTCTATATATCGGTGATGTACTCTCAGTTGATAATTCGTATTTTATCTGATATATCCTTAAGAACTAGACATTAAAAAACAACATATACCTACAGTCTTTTTCATGTTTACAGTATGTAGAAAAAAGTGAGTATAATTCCCTTTCACTTTCATACAAAACCGGGAAATTTTCAAGAAATTGTCCTAAAGTCATTTCTTATCTAACGTCATCATTTTTCAATTAGTCTCTGTGAAATACAGGATCAAAGATTTAAAAAGTGTTAAAATTACTCTGTAACGACTTTTATTAAAATGATTAAAACTTAAACTGTATTTAATTCTACTTTTAACAGTAACAAATACGAAAATTGGATAATTTATGATTGCAAAACATATTTGCCAGTAAAAATCTCGTTTTGTATGAAATGCAACGAAAATTGTGGCTTTGATGACTCACATTTTGCCAAATACTATGGTTTCAAATCTTCTGATCGACAACAACAGGGATGAAAAAGTTTTTAAAAAGTTTATAAAAAACGAAATGATTTTGATTTCAAACCACCATTTCCCCAATTTTATTTATTTTATAAGTATCTAATAATGATTGCATTCTACATACCATTTCTGCAATTAATCTTCCAAGTATTGCTAACCTGAAAAGATAAGAACGCAGAAGACTTAAATTATGTAGTGCAAATCAAAATTACCTGTAGTATGTAAATGTCATATTAAATCAACGTACACTGGTCCTTAACAATACCATGAACAGAGAAAACTGCACTCAGCAAGTGGGAAGTTGTCTATACTCTGAAACAAGCCCCTGTGTACCTGATTATATTAGAAATTGACAAGTGGTCAAAAATTGAAAATTAAAAAAGAATCGAAATTTGCTTTTTCTAATAGTTTCACAATCATCATGCTGGCACTCTGTACATTGAAAATACAATCAAGGATTGACAAGTAATCATGTTTATACGGCAGTTTTGTTATTTTAAGAATGTATAAAGGTATACGTATCAAAATGAAATTTAAACGTCTAATACCAGTATAAATGTAAAAAATGATAACAGGAAACACCTACAATGGCTGTAAATTATAATTACATGCCACAATCTGTTAGGGAACTTCACAGGAAAAACACGTTTAAGACAAAAGACAAACGTAGATAACGGTAGGAACTCGGGACAGCCGGACTTGGTATCGGCACTAGCAAAAGCCAGCGGTAGGGTTACACCGGTTTATGGGTACACAATCCTTCCCTTTATCTGTCCCGTTTCCCTATAGCATAATAAACATACGAATAAAACCCAATACAGGTAGACTACTAACTCCATGACCACAATCTTGGAAGGAAAGAAAAAGACAATACGTAATTTTGAAAAATGGGTCAAGGGTTGCTTGGCGCTAAACTGTCGACTAGCTCAAGGAGCGTAGTCTGCTTGTAAACATTGTCGCACTACGGAAGAAAAATCAAAATCAAAACTTCAAGAAGGGTTTGTTCAAGAATCATCACAAATTTCAGTAGACATCGGCAGTATCAGTGAGAAGCCAATATATGCGCAAGAATTTCTGGTTACTGGGTCTCAAAGCTAATTTAACGGATGCAAGCAGAATATCTTGTCGATATCCCCTAAATTACGTAAAGAATGTAAATAAAGTCCCAGCTTTTCTGGACTTTAAATCAATTTCTGGCATTTTTTTAACAACATTTCCGTAAAGATCAGGATTATAAATGCCCTGAATAATAAGCTGATTACGAGTAACGCCATATTTAGATATTAAATTTTCATGTATCTGTTATAAAACTTCTTAAATGTATTCAACAACTTATGAAATCTGTAACCCTGTTGTAAAAGTTAATAGTAAACTTACGTTCATTAAAATCGCTAAGAGTAGAACAAACTCATGCGAATCATACCAGTTGAGAAATATACAATCCGTAGAATAGAGCTAGAAGATTTGGCGCCGTCAAGAAAAGTGAAATTAGTAATACCGGAATCAAAAATCCTCCCGTTTATCATATATTTTAGCTTTTATTTTACCAGAGTCCATGATGATAGTTAGATCCAGAACTGGGCAGTATTTGGAAACAGTGTTCGCTTTATTTAATTTCAGTTGTTGTGAGTAAATGATGTCTACATAATGTGATAAAGGGCTACGCCGAGCGCAGCATGATACGACCGCAGAATGTCGAACAGTGAAATTTGAACAGGTGTAATTCAAAATGAATGAGGACACAGTAAAGAGCTTGACACAGTAATTAGACGGACACAATAAAGAGCTTGACCCAGTAATTAGCTGCACACAAACTAAGGAAAATAAAAATTAGCCCTTATAATTCCTTATAGATATAGGAAATTGTTAGTGGTATGTCAAATTGGTCAATATACTACTTTCACTATACCATAACAGGATATGAAGAAAGGAACCCCATTAAAATCCAATAAAGAAAATAACAGATTTTACATATTTTGAAAATTGCAATTCCAGTCACTTTGACCCCTTATAGCTAAGAAACTGTAAGAGCTATCTTTTGGCATACTACCAAAAGCTTACAAAAAGAGGTTTCCAAAACAAACAGAAAAATCGAAGGAAATCTGATGAAAAATAAAAGATTTCACTTATTTCGAAAAATGCAATTTTGGTCCCTTTGACTCCTTGTAGCTAAAAAACAGAAAGAGCTACGCCAAATTGGTTGACATACTTCTGAAAGCTTAAATCAAGAGGAATCCACTGAAAAAATCACCATTGAAATCCGATGAAAAATAAAAAATTTCAGGTAACCTGCAAATTTGCAAGTTTGTCCCCCATTCGGCCCCTTATAGCTCAGAAAAAAGAAACAAGTTGTCAAAAATCTGATCGTGCAGCTCTATGTTTATTTTCAAAAAGAACCAATTAAAAAAACTGCATCAAAATTGGACTAAAAATAAAAAAAATGATTTTTTTTTAAATTGCCCCTTTCGAGTTAGAATTAGAGGTGCACAATTGGTACCCATGGGAATACCTATGACCTGTTGATAAATGGTGTTGCCAAAACGAACAAAAATATTGTCCAACAAAATATCGAGTGCATTAATCATATCATCACATGTCCAGGAACAATAATTATTGTGGGTAATATTAGAAAAAAAAATCCTTACTTTTTGTTAGAGCAAATAAATTGCAGACCAGAAAATTTAAAATACCATTTAAGTTTAATAGGTTGTCCCAATTTGCATTTAATCAAATTATGAGGAACGGTAGTATAAAGTGTGCGAAAAATCATAACTGTCGATAGATGAGACTGGTCTTTGAATTGATTGTAGTTTATTTAAAACTTCAATAGAATTTTTTACACTCCAGAAGTACTTTACACCAGAGTTGTCATAATCTTTTTCACAGTATTTAATCACCAACTCCTTTAAACAAGTAAGTGAACTAGTTAAATGGATGGTTAAATTAGTAGCAGATAACTTACTAGATGCCGAAATAAAGCGATGTTTGGAGGGATTTTTGTAAACCATTTAATCTTTAAGGCCACGATGACAGCTTTCTGTTATATTTTGATTTTATGACGTGTACACTCACTCCATGTTCCTATTTCACTCAATTTAAAATATAACTCTGACAAGAATTAATTAAATTAATATTAAATTGAGGTCTATTTCTTTGGTGTTAATTTTGCTTTCGCCGCAGTTGACGGGCAATCAATATCCTACTGACAGAAACAGCGAGCTCCATTTGGGGAATTGTTGTAACATTTTTATTGAAATATTTAATAAATTATTAAATTTAAGATTGCAGTATAAAAACAACATACGTGTAGTATCCTCAAATATGAGATTTAATTGTATCCGGCATATAACAGGCGGCAATGCTCTCTGAAACTCGCATTGCATCTGTTTCTAAGCCTCATACAAATGAATATCAAACCTAAAGCCGCTACACGTATATTGTTAAATAATTATTGATGAATTATTATGATAAGCCATAACAATTTTATTTAATGTAAATCACAATCGGTAGTATTTGTTACTTACAGAAATACTATAATTTTCTTCCGTCAACAGAAATACTTACTTTCTTCTTTCAACCTACAAAAATTCTACGAACCTGCAAAGGTGAAACCCTTCCGTTCTAGCGAAAGTGATGTACAGCCTCAAAAAAATAAATGTTTATTTTTAATTAAATGACATTTTAAATCACACCATGTCAATATGTATGTTTACAGGATATGCCTATCATTTCCTTTTCATATAAACAACCTACTAGAAGTATTTTTCAGTTACTCTTCTATCGCCCGTGATGCTGATTTTGAGAAGAACTACCCCAGCAGCTGAGACTGTTCCATTTAACCATACCGCTTTTACCCTTGCGGACACACATTAACGGGGAACATCATTGAAGAAGTTCGACGGTTTTTAGAAAGGGCCTAAATATCGCCCACCTTTCAAAATTAACTGGCAAGCTTGTTTTGATATCATTTAAGACGCAGTCAAAAATTGTTAGTTAACTGAATTTATGTGTTTCAGAAATTGCTTCAAGTCGGGTTTAAAAGAGTTGTGGCTTTAACGGGGGGCACTCTTTAACAGATTTAACTGAGTTTGGAAGCGCATTCCTATAGGTAATGGCAGTAAAAAGGATCAAATGGGGTCTACTACCCCGATTCTTGAATTGACTTGATCTGGTGTTACATATGTGCCGTTCGTTAGCCTTATCAAATAGTCCGGGCGTTCATTGTTAGAAAAATGTTTGTGGGCATTATTATAAAAGAGATATAAACAGTAGAAAATAAAAAGTTTATATTCTATGAAAGAGTCTTTAAAATTTTGAAGATCTAAATCTTATGAATTTTTTACGCCATTTGATTTACACTAAAAGTAAAGAAAACCTCGTAAAATATTTTTGCAGCTCTTCCTTTATTTATTAACACTGACCCGATGCCTATGCTGGTAGACTGTTAGTCCCCAAAGTTATTTCAGTACTTCGTTGCTTACCCGAAAATCGATATTATTTGGAAATTTGCCAAACCTTTTTTTTTCTCAGAAAAACTGTTTTAAGAGACTATCTCCCTTGTAAACGACAGATAATTCGGTCTAGGGTTATTTGTTTTATATCGGTTTTTACAGTTATTGTGGTTTATGGTTATTTGTTTTA